>VZUI01030578.1:0-17881 GCA_013401135.1 Cettia cetti | reverse complement strand
CGCCGCCGCTCCCCCCCCCCCCGCTCGGGCGGCTCCTGGCGGCGGCGGCGCTCCGAGCCCCTCCCGTCCGGCGGGGACGGCGGCGGCGGGGCCCGATGGCGAGACCCGGCGCTGCGTGCCCTCCGCCCGCCCGCCGGGTGATGGTGGCCGCCCGGGCGCTGCTCTTCTGGGCGCTGGTTTACAGCTACTGCGGAGTGTGCGCCTGCATCGCCGGGCTGCGGCTGCTCTGGAGCATCGGCCGGCGGCCGGGCGAGACCTTCCGCTGGGTGGTGCGGGAGAATCCCCCCGCCTGCCTCAACGACCCCTCCCTGGGCACCCACTGCTACGTCCGCATCAAGGTGAGGGCGTGGGCGGGGGGAGCGGGCCCCGCTGGGCGCGCAGGCACCCACCCCCGTGCTGTGCACGGCTCCCCTGCCCGCCTGCCCTGCCGTGCGTGCTCGCACAGCTGCGCGCATCCAGCGCCTGCCTGCGCTGCCCCGGGCAGCGGTGCCGTGCCCGGCCCGGCTGCGGGGCCTCAGGCCGGGAGGACGCGGTGCCCGGCCGGCCCGGGTGCGGAGCCCTGGGTGGGCGGTGAGGGGTTCGTCGGCCCCGGGTCTCCCCCAGTCCACCGCTCCCTGCACCGCCTCTGCTCTCTGCTATTTACGGTTTGCCCAGTTGCACCGGAGAGCTCGTTTCGTGCATCACTCGTACAGGGAAAACGTAGAGCAAGAAGCTAATTGCTGTCCTTCAGGTTGTACAGTTTAAGCCATCGGTCAATTTCTGTACTTGTCTCAGGTCTCAACCTGTGATTTGCTCCTTTACTGAATGCTCTAAATGAAGTTGTATTAGCTAGGTTTCTTTTGCAGTGATAGGTGAGCAGAGAATGCACAGCAAGTTTTGTCAAGTGCTATTTTTCTTAAAATAACCATAAAGATCTCTGTTCCCAGGGTTCTGTGGAGATGGTTTTGTGCCAGGCAGTACTCATATAAATTAGTGAGCCTCAGTTTGTCATGATTTGCTTGTTTTCTTTTGCTAACATCATTAGGAGGCATGTGTGGGCTTTTTCACTCATATGACATGTTCTTTTTTTCCTGTAGCACAAAGCAGTAAATGAACAGGCTGCTGGGGAAGTGAGAGGGGTATGACAGTAATAGAAGAGCATTTGGGGGCAAATCGAATTGCTGTCAATATGACAGCTGATCACTCATTTCAGGAAATAAGAAACTCTTGCTGTTGGATCACAGCAGGCTAATGGATTACTTTCCAAACACATATACCCTACAAATCCATTCAGATTTCAGTAAGACAGGCAGCATTGGAAAAGGTGGCAACAACCCCATCATCTGGGGGGCAAAAAAAAAGGGAACAGCAGCAACTGAAAAGGTCAAGGATGGGCTTAGTTTGGGCCATGTGATATTTAAACTGCTGCTGTACAAGTGGGGATGGAATTTTCAGGAGCAAAGGGAAGTTCCTTAAAAGCAACAAATAGATTAAAATAAAAACCATAGGGGGTAAATCTCAAGGGGATGGTGACTCAAAGAAGCAGCATAGAGGAGGGCTTACCCACATTACTCACTAAATGAGAAACTTTGGAAGGAGACTGAGAAACTAAACATATTTTAATATGTATATATAAAACGATCAAAGGCAGGGTGACTGGATAATAACACAGAGGATATAATGGCCCCAAAATTTACTAGGAATTTACTTTTGCCTCTAGGGACTCCAAGTTCATTGGCATGCCAGAAGTGAAATATCAGTGTGATTAGGGGCAAAACTAAGAAAAAGTCCCCATTATATTCAGAGCAAGTATAAAAAATCCAAATAGTTCCCTCTTCAGAGCCCTTTCAAGAATGAGATTATAAATTAATGGTTTTGCTGCTCATTAGTGACTTATGAGTGTCAAGATATCTCAGAGCATTTGAAGCATCTTTGGCAAGAAAACCTTTTTTGTATGTATTTGTGGTCCTTGCCCTGATATTAGCTCTTGATGTGCAGCGAAGACATTGAGTTTTTCTTTCTTTGCTGAAACTGCAGAGACAGTGCAGGCTTTGACATTTGTTCAGGAGCTGTACAACCCTTCTTCCTGTAGTTTCTTTCACATTACTTCTAAACAGTATTTTGTGAGCTAACTCCCAACTTCTGTATCCACTTCTGTGTCAGAAATCAGTAAAACTTCTAGGCCATAATCGCAGTTTATTTAAATTCTACTGGATTTCACCTTCAGTCAGTGTAAGCTTGTGTACATCCACTCACTTCAACGGCATTTCAGTGATCAGCTTCTACAATAAGTAAGTTGACTGCTTGTAATTCTCATAAGACCCATTTTGTTAAAAGATGCATCAGAAACTGACTATTGACAAGACAGAAAGAAGATTATAATATTAATGCTTAATTTTCTGAAGTGAGTCTGAAACCTAGAATGATTAAAGCTAGCAATAATGTCTTGCTTTCTAGTTACTTAATTTTGATTGCTTTTGGTTGTTAAGAATCCACATGGTCCTTTATTGTGCCAGGATGCAATGTGATGGTTTAAAATAGTTGCATAATCTTCCCAGCTAAGGGAAAGATTGGAAGTGCATTTAAAGCACACTGCGTTTTAAAGTCTTTCTGTAAGCACATGACTGGTGTCTGTGTGAGAGCACTGTGCTCGCTGTGACAATGTCCTGCATTTCCCAGGGGCTGTGGCAGGCAGTGCTCTGCCAGGAGCGTTGGTGTGCCCAGGGCTGCCCTGGCCCAAGGCACACAGCCTGGCAGGCGCTGGGGATGGGCCTTCCTGAAGAAGCTGTGGGGGCTCTGCAGGGGGTGGGATACTCAGAATATCCAGGGTGTGGCAGATACCTGATCTCAGAAGTACAGAAGGCTTCAGCTTCAAAACTGATAATTTGATGGTTTCTAAGGTGCACTATATTGTTTCTTAGACTATGGTCTGAAACCATCGCCATTCTCAAATCCCAAAATAGCAGTTCTACGCAGCAATAAACACGCTTCTTTTTCTCTTATTGTAGGATTCAGGGTTACGATTCCACTATGTGGCTGCCGGAGAAAGGGGCAAACCCCTCATGTTGCTGCTTCATGGCTTTCCAGAATTCTGGTAAAACTCCCTTCACCATTTTCTATTATGAAAGAGGCTGCATAAGATACCCAAGGACAAAATACCCCCATGTGATCCCTTATATGTATTTATGTATACTAATGGCAGGAAGTTTCAGTTGGGAACAAACCCTTGAAACATTTTTAACGGCATCATCTGCAAAAAAATTCCTTCAGACTAACACAAACCAAGCATCTTTTTTGTACTGTCAATCCATTTTTCCTCAGATATGTACCCTTTCCTGCAAACTTTGTGAAGGAACTGCTAATTTTAAGCAAATTTCCTGTTTGGATAGGACTTGTACTATATGGCTAAATTTATGAATTGTAGCAGAGGGTGTTAAAATAAGGATCCATTATATGTTAAGTGCAATCTGGATTGCTCCATTTATTAAAAATACTATACATTAATTTTTAACTGGGGGAGGGGAAGAACTATGAGTTCTATAGGCTATTGTGCAGCCTAATTTCTGAATGCTACTCAGGGAAAAAGGTTCTATTATTAGTTCATCACAAGACGAACGATGAATCAAACCCAATCCTAAATGTTTGTTTATAACTATGAAAAGCAGTCATGTGTCCAATGATTTAACCAAATTGCTCAGACTGTCATTGTCAGGTTTAACTAGTGAAGCATGGCTTACAGAACTTGCATGGAAAAACAGTAAGGGAATAAGGCAAGTACTAATGCCAGTACTAAGGCCAGTAATTCAGCAAGGTAAATGATTCTTTTCCTTTCCAAACTCAGCTGCTGGAACTGTGATCTTTCAATCTGTACTCAAATCATACCATGCTAAACTGACACAAGTAGAAGAGAGGTCAGTTCTCCTCTCTCAGCAAATTCCCCTAGGTACTAAGGCCCTTGAAGGTGATGGGACAATCACATTTATGATACATTTTCAAAGAAGGACATTATTTTAGTAATAAATTTCTATCTAAAATTATTAAAGCTGTAAACTTTGATTGAAAGGACAATTAGATGGGTCAGTGCATATTCTATTCAAACATTATGCATATAAATATGCATAAAGCATATTCTAACACAGTCAGGCAATGAGACTACAGCTGATTTTCCCTATGGAGGAACAGTGATGGAGAAATTAGCATTTTATATACGTATTCTACTGAGATCAGCTATATTATTTTTAAAAAGCAGAAAGTCATTCTAACAGTTCAGAATAGTGAGTCATGCTGTAAGTGGCAGCTACTAGATTGTATTGTCGGACCATTCAAAAGGGATGAATAAAAAAAACCTGTTATGTAGGTCACTGGGACCACCAATAGCATAGTTTTTATCACTGTTTTTAAAAAGAACACTATATGCTAATAGTCTTTAAACCAGTCATATTGCCAATATTTGTGTTAGGTTGTTCATTCACTCAGTGAATACTTTTTCATTCAGGAACAGTGATTGTTCTGAGAGAACAAGATACAAAACCCACAATTTAAGAGAGATATAAAGCAGCATCAAATTTGTGTCATTTGTCTAGGAAAACAAAAAGAATATTATCCACAATTGCAGTTCTTAATTTTAAATCCTCTGCCTTCAAATGTCTCAAGGTTATAAATAGGACAAATATAACCAGACAATCCTGACCACTAAGAGTGATAGAGAATGTCTGAGGGTGAGAGATCACTAAACAATGTAATGCACCAGAGCCAATGAGAGTTTTAGATGCATAAGAACTTGGAAATAAATAGATTGTGGAAGGTAAATAAAAAAATGCTTGGAATTGGGCATAATGTGTTGAGGCAGCTGAGGACGTAAAACTTGTGTGTGAGCTGCTACATTTTATACCACTTGCCTTTTAGAAAGAATGTGACCAGAAAGTCTCAAAATAGAGTCAACCTTATGAACATGGAGGCATTTACAACTCGATTTCCAAATTCTGCTTGAAAAGCAGTTGTCCAATAGTTGTATATCATATGGGATAAAAGAGTTTCTTTGAATATAAAAGCTAGCCATTTGATAGGTCAGACATTTGGAGACTGATGGATTGTTGTGAAAACAGAGGATGAGAATAGCTTGTAGACATTTTCTGAAAACAAAAATAGTTGATTTATTTATTTATGGGCCTGGTTCTTTCTTCTTACTGAAGTATATAGGATAGCTGCAACAGTTACCATGGTAAATTCAGCTTCCAAGGCATTATATAACGCCTTTAAAAAATTCACTCCTGGGGATCTCAGCTAAACCTTGTCTTAGCATTATACAGCACTGAAATGAAAATGTTTCAACTGATTTCTTTATATGAATACAGATTTGTATCACTGAGTGTTCCTGTAACATTATTTAAGTTCAAAGCCCCTAATAGTCTGGTGGCAAAGCTAAAGTGGAAGAGCCCATGGTCTGATACAGACACTGCTTGGATTAAGGTAGAATTCTGTTCATCACTCTTAGAACCACCAATGACCCAAATGTTATATATCCTTTATCTGAAACTGTTGAAATAAGTAGAAGAGCTGGATCCTAGCACAGAGGGATGCAGTCACTGTTAAATCTGTCCAGAAGGATCAGGTTTTTCATAGATTTTTCTATTACAGTGTAAGATAAGGCCATGACTATCTTTGTACTAGCTATTCTGAAATTTATTTGGTTTCAATAACAGCTGAAGGACAGGTAGTTCTTGCAGGATAAGACCCACCATTTTCTTTTTATTTGTCCTTCATAACACACATCTACTCACTACATACAGTTACAGAGTAAGGAATAGCCCAGGCCTTTGCCTGAGTTCTTGTCTTTGTATGCCTTTTGATGTATGTAATGCTACCACTCTTTTCCATGGAAACACAAGGATGGAATACTTTGTCTTGTACCAACACACTGAGAGAGCTTGCTCTGCAATAGTTCTTGTACAGAGACACAAATGAAAGTGTACACAGGATAAATCCTATAAACTTCATCAAGATCATTTGTTATTAACTGGATTTCTTTCTTTGGTTTATTTAGTTTATGAATTATCTGACATTCTTTTCCTGAATAGAAGAAAAATGCAGAACATGGCTGCCATGGAGAAGAGAAAGCTTTTCAGACCTTACTTTTTTGATGCTATGTTTCCAAGGATAAAACAGAATATGCCTTCCAGTGCTCTGGTTTATGCCTGCTTCCTTTGCAGCAAAGGGACTGTGCCAGAGTTCAGGAATTGTTGAAAAACCCTGCCTCTAGCCATGCCCCCTTTCTGGCAGCTGCACTTTGTCACTGGGGAATTCAAGAAGCAAGCACAAAACTACTGCAGCCACAAAGGACCATCAGCACAGCACAGAAAGAAAAAAATAATCTCATAGCAAACAAAGCCATGCTAGTTTACCCTCAAATATTTGGGTGCAAAAGCATTGAGTGAATTTTTTGTATCATATTGCTTGACCTTGTAACTCCAACTTTTTTTCCCCTTTGTTAGGTATTCTTGGCGCCATCAATTGCGGGAATTTAAAAGTGAATATCGAGTGGTGGCCCTGGATTTGAGAGGTTATGGAGAAACAGATGCTCCTCCTCACAAAGAAAATTACAAGTTAGATTGCCTGATAGCAGACATAAAGGATATTTTGGAATCTCTAGGTGCGTTAATAGAAAAAAAACCTACTTGACTCATAAATAACTTGATTTTTCTAGGAAAAAAAAGCACATAAATATCAAGCACTTTTTTTAAAATATATATGCATTAAAGAGGTGTATAGATATAAATTGGAGGACACTAATATTTTTGGACAATTATAAATGAAAAATGTTTGTTTTCCAATTACAGTGCATATGTCAGTACAAGCAATATGTAAAGATAAATTTTCCATCATGAATATTGAAAAGAAAATTCCTATGTGCTGTTAACTCCAGAAGTACAAACCTAAGGTCTTTTTCTCTAAGAAGTCTTTCCTCCTAACCACTTGCACTTAGTGAATAATATTCTGAGTTAGAGTCTTAAAGCACTTGCAGACCAAGGAATTTATATCAGATGACATTCTTCTTGCACAAACAAGACAAAATAAATATAGTGGGCATTACAGAGATAATGAGACTACATCTGCTGTATTGAAAAAAAAAAAAAAGAAAGCCCTCTGAAAATACTACTCCTGTTATAGTCAGTCAATTCTCAAGGGTTGAATCACTCTGTCTTACACAACAGTGAGAGCACAAAGCAAAATGAGGGACACGCTGCTCTCTGTGGCAAATGCACAGCACAAGGGTCTAGAGCTGAAGTGCAAAATTCGCCCTCCAGTTCAGTTTGAAGTGTCCCTGTTTGGGTGATAAACAGTAACCCCTGGTGAAGGGTATTTCCCTTCCGTACCAAGAGCAATGCAAGGGATTAGATTGCCATTCTCTGAATCATTTTAATTCCCTGGATACTCCAGCAATAGTAGAACAACTTACTGCATTTCATATGAATAATAAAGCAGTGATTCAAGTTCTGAGATTTGAATTTAGGGTTTGCTTTGCTTGTGAAATTTGAATATTGGCAAAAGATTGGGCAGGCAGTCCTCACACAGTGTTGACATTTTCCAGCCTTTGCTGGTTGTGTTAATCTCCATGGTAATGCCATGGTTATGCTTGAGAAGTGCTCTCAGCATAATTCAGTTTCAGAGGGATTTAAATTTTTTTGGAAAAAGCACTTCAGAGTCTTATCTTTGTTTGTCCTAATCCCAAGTCAAATTCTTTTGGAGGACTTGATTACATCAAAAGTGCTCCAAAAGATTTCTATCCAAAAGGGTTTATAAAGTTCTTTGACAACTGTGTCCAAATTTATGTCAGAATTCTCAACTTCTTGGATTTTATATGTTTCATTTGTAGTCTGTGTGCTCCACATTCCAGTCCTCAATGAGGAGGGTGATGGTATCTGACACTATAGTGTGTTGTTTTCCAGGAGTGATTAAAGAAGGTGTGGTTAAACTTTCAAAACACTTGGTCACCATCCTGCAAATGGCCCTTCTATTGCTGCTAAAATACAATTTTTATTGATGAAAGAATAAGTATGTGAATGTCCAGAACTTAAAAAAATTGCCAACAAAACAACTTATGGAGAAAAGCGACGGGCCTCCTAAGCATATAAACAGGAGTGTTTACACACACTGTATATATGGCTATTAAGTGTAATGCCCACTTTTTGCATAAGGATGGAACTGAGTGCTTAGATAACCTTTCATATTCAGAGAAGTTCATTAGGATTGACTTTGGTTTGGAGGTGCTCAGGAGATTGCTCAGTGTTCTTGTCTGCAGTTTCAAATTCCAAAATCCCTAAACATGGCAAACGTACGTGTGTTATAATGACTGCAGACTGAACTGTCTATCTGACCCTGCACTGGCCAAGATGGGAACAGGGTGGCCATCTGCACACTGAGTGACTTTAGGGTGACATGGAGGTAGTATAGTTAAAGCTTAATGAAGTCAAATTAAATACTTTGAAGTATTTGTAGATTTTTGAACTATAACAGTGCCCTATTTTTTCTGACTGTTACTAATGGAAGCAGTGCAGTATTAAAGTTACATTATTAAATGTGCTGAACCACCTATTTAGCCCATATTTTATTGTATGTGATATTTCTGTGGACACTAATTCCTTTGAAACAAAAGCATGTATCTGTGTTTATGTGGTAGGATACAACAAGTGTGTGTTGATTGGCCATGACTGGGGAGGAATGATCGCTTGGTTAGTGGCCATATGTTACCCCGAAATGGTGACTAAGCTGATTGTGGTTAATTTCCCTCATCCTTCTGTATTTACAGGTAAGTTTTACAGTAGTCTTTGTTAATCCATTTTGGTCATGACTGTGTTTGCTTTGAGAACAACAGCCTGTCTCAGTAGATGAGCTGCCAGTACTCACAGTCTGGCTGTATTTTATGAAGCAGAAAGATATCAAGTGTTTATTTGACTTCTGGAAATAAATTTATTGTAGGAAGCAGGAATGCTTGCAACAAAAGTTACAGATTTTTTTTTACTCCTTGAGAGTCCACAAACATAATTTTCGTACACATGAATCTGGTTTGTTCTACTTTATCAGGAAAAAATTCCCAAAGAGGGATGTATACTGTATGACACTTCAGTAAAGGCCTCACTGCAATATTAAATCTGCATAAGCCTGCCTTTGTATGAAAGTAAATCAGACATTAGAATTACATCCAGATATAGGTGACAAGTGACAATTTATGATCTGGTGCAATATTGATTGGAAGAAGTCATTCCAGGCTACTTACTAGATATTTAGAAATATAGCAGTACTTTGATGAAATGGGACTTGATTCACTATTTGTTGTGTGATAGAGTTGACTTTGTCTACTCCCCAGAATTCAAAACATTTAATAGGAATTATATCAACATTCAGTAATGAAAAGGAAAGAATTATCTCACTAATTATATTTTTTTTCAATTGCTGGCCTTACCCTATCTCCATTTAAAAAGTCATCCCATTTCCCCATAAATAGCTAAGAATATTCAGCACAGCTTTAATTGTCATTTCAATTGAATGGAAATCTGACCTTACACTGTGGGATCAGCCACACCATCTACATTTGTTGTTCTCACAGTGTTCTTGGGCACCTTTCTGAGATACTTAAGAACATTTTGCCAGGTGGTTAATCCACACTTACCCATGGAGAGGTCTGTTCACCACACGAGCAAGCAGGAGTTTTTGAAGTGTTTTCACTGAGAGCAGGAACAAGGCTGTAGAGAAGACAATTGCATTTTGTTAGAGTGTTTGTTTGCATATATGTTGAACTACAAAATCTGTTCTGTAGCTTGACAAATTCTCCCAACATCAAATTTATTCTACTGTGGATTAAAAGGAAATACACTGTTTCTAAGTAGTACAGAAAAGTAAAGTGATCAGTGCTGATAATGTTCATCAGGGAAAATATAATGGGTAATGCAATATAAGAACGTATAAGATATGAAAGTTTAGAAGATAGCTAACACTTCAATTTATGTTAGCTTAAAACCCATTCTTATTCACTGTCAGAATTAATATTTCAGAGATATGTTCTGTGTTGGGAATGCAGTTTTTACATTCCTGAATTTGCACCAGTAAAGGAAAAGTTCTAGGCTTCCTAGTACCTGCACACATTGTGTGCTTGCTTTGAAGAAGTTAGGTATTTGAATATCAGTGTTGGCTCTAGAAACTCACTGGAGACACAGATTTATAATTAAAAAAACCCAACAAAACAGTCAATGCAAGTTTGTTATATATAATTTTCTTTTCCTATATATGCTATGTCTTTAAAAATTACTGTAAAATCTTTAAAAAGTGACTCTATGTAACCTTGATTACAGCTCTTGAAATTGTCAAAAAGACACTGTTAGAAAAATTCTATACTTCTATGAACAGGAGTGATGCAGTCTTTAGGATGTCAGTGGATAATCATCTACAGATTTCTGTGCATCACATAATTGATGAGAGAAATACTTACTTATGTCTTTTAGTCCATATCTGGGAAAAAATGCTTTGGACTAGCTACACAAATAGATCTTGAAGTGAAAACATGCCATGCAATTAAACTCTCCAATGTTGCTGTCCTCACCTAATCTTCGGCAAACTTTTGTTTTGCTGGCTGTTTCTACTAACATTTATAAAAGAAGTATCTTTTAATGGCCCCATCATATATTTACTCCTGAAACAATAATCATCTTTTGTCACGCAGCATACTTTAATGTAATATTTTTAAAACATTCCTTAAAGTTAAAAAAAAGAGTAATATTAATAGTAATTTTGTTTGAGCCATCAGTTTTCATTTTTAATTCATGGACATTTTTGTTTCAGAATACATTCTACGACATCCATCACAATTGATTAAATCTGGTTACTACTTCTTTTTCCAAATGCCATGGTTTCCTGAATTCATGTTTACACTAAATGATTTCAAGGTGAGCAAACTGAATGCTCTTGTTTATATATCTAATTGTGAGTAATGGAAGAATTGCCACCCACATTTGATCCCTTCTGAGGTAGCCATAATTACTGGAAAAAATATGGAGCTTTCTTATTTTTCTTCTTAAGCTTTATATAAATTAGCATACAAGTACACAGAGTCTCTGAGATTAACTTGTACTTCTGCATTTCTGGGAGGTGCTGAGGGATGTACTTTTAACCTCCAGCACTGCAGTGCATTAGTCCACCTAGAGAGTCAGCTAGTTTTACTTGTGCCCATACCAGTGGGACACAGTTGGTGCCTGGGGAATTCCTGCTGACTTCTCTGGAGTTCCTGTGTGCAGTGGGACATCCTCTTATCTCTCCGAGCCAGCTACAGGGCAGGCAGTGTGGGAGTCCGGGCATTGCATTCCACCAGGTGATTAATTCTGCCTGAGAAGCCAAGGCCGACACTTTGTAAAACCTTAAATAAGTAGAAGCAGTAGAAAAGGACGAGGCAGCTGCAGGATACACCCTCCTACACACCAACAGCCCTGTGCAGAGCCCCCAGGGCAGCACACACAGGGCACAGCCAGCTGGGAGGTCAGGAATCATCCTCCCTCCTGCCCTGTCACCTGTTGGGGTCCATCCCAAAAAAACCCCTATGTGCCTGCACTTGCCTTGCCTGTCACAGGTAGCAGGTCAGGATGCAGTAACTTGGTAATACTGGTATTTCTCTGTATTTGATTTACACATAGCTTTCTAAAAACTCATTTGAACCATTCATTGTACTTTGAACATAAACAGATTTATAAATATGCATAAACACATTTTAGAAAGATGTGTCCTGTTGAAGGAGAAAAATCCCATTTTCCAGCTATTTTTCATAATATCTTTATTTTTCTTCTTGCTTTTGTAGGTTCTGAAAAGTTTATTTACCAGCCAAGCCACTGGAATTGGAAGGAAAGGCTGCAGACTAACTGCAGAAGATATTGAAGCTTATCTCTATGTCTTTTCACAACCTGGAGCATTAACAGGACCCATTAACCATTACAGAACTATTTTCAGGTCAGTATAATATTCCCAAAAGAAAATATTCTAGGGAGTCCCCCGGAGCCCAAAAGTGTTACTGTGGCTCCTCTCCTGCTGCTGAAGCTGGGAAGAGCCCCGGGTGTGTCCCTGGAGCCTCACCAGGTGGGCACGGCCGGTAAAGCAGTGAGAGGCCAGGTGTGTTCTCTCAGGGGTCCACACAAAACAGCAAAACAAGCAGAGTGCACGTAAGGAAAATCTGTTAAAAAATCTCATAAAGCAAAGACCCTTCCTCATTCATAGCCCCCATGGCAATCCCAAAAATCCACTTCTAAATAATACTTTAAAATTAATATCAATTAATTGTTTGCATTACGATTTATATTATGATAATATCTATCAAGGGGTTATTATTATATAATACTACTAGATGATTTGTCATCCAAGAATGTTACCCTCACTTTTAACTTTACAAAACCATATCTGGCACAATTCTATTCTGTTTAGGCTGTCTCTTTTTTTCAGAAAAGTGGGTGAGCTAACTTCTATAACTAAGCCTAAAGCTGGCCTGCCTTGGTTTGGGTTTGGGGTTTTTTTGTTCCTTCATCGGTCTTAGTAGACTCACTTCATAGAATTTAACAGAGATAGCATAGGAAATAGAAAATATTTTTGCAGGATTAATATTTATTTTATTTTCTCAAACAGTTTTCTAATGGTTTTAGCTTTCCTGAAAGGAATTGGCTTGGCCTTACAGACTGACACCCCCTTTTTATCTACCAAAAACAGGGCCAGAAGTGTTAACTCTGCATATGTTCTACTTATAGCACTAACTTGAGGGATCATATCAAGAAGAGTGCCATTGAACTTGTTTTTCCTTTACTGTCTCCAGTCTTCAGCAGTGATGTCCTGCATGCTTCTCTAGCAAAAGATCAGCTTCCCAACATCCTTTAAAATGACAATTCCCTTCTTTCCCTAAACTCAGGCAGTAGATATTTGAAGTAGGTTAACTTTTCTTTTTCCATGGTCAAATTTACTGCCACTTTCATTGCTCTTTCTGTGCCATCCATGCTGTCACTGACAGGAGAGCAATCAATAGGGAAAACACTGTGAGGAAAACAGGGATCTGAGCTAGGTGCTGTCTTGTACAGGCCGAGCCACAACTGGAAGGAGAAAGCAGAAAGCCAACCCCAAGCACGGCTGACAATGGGGAGCAAGTGAGATGGCTGTGCTGGTGACAGTACATTATTTAAAGCAGCCGATGACATCAGCTGGGCTGTCCCAGGGCCACGGGGCTGCCTTGCCCGGCTGCCCAGCCGCTCCCGGCGCTGCAGCTGCTGTGCAGAGCCCCGGGCAGGGCTAACGAGGCGCTCAGAGGCGTGAGCGCCCCGAGCCCTGCTCGTTCCATCGGCCACGGCACCTCGCTTCGCTGCGTGGGCACATTAACCAGATGCTCCTCTGACAGCAGCAGCGACGTGCCTGTGAAAGCTGAATTGCTCTGGGAGTCACGTGGGACAAATGGAAGAGTTGTGAATGTTTAAACTATTGTTTCAGGCCTTTTCAGACTCAAAAAGAAAGCGAAGAATCAGTTATAGTCAGAAAGTATCTTCGCAGGTCTTAATTCCTCTGTGTGTTTTGTGTGTATGTTTGTGAGTTGTTTGCTTTATTCTTCTAACGAAAGCACCCCTGCACTAAATTCAGAGAATCTTACCTAGGTGCTATCAGCCACAATGCAGCAGGCTTTGAACTGGAATGAAAAACCAGTAATTCAGTTCTTGTCATCAGTTCTGATTGTCATGTCTTATGGGATGGGAACCATTAAATAAGAAAACTGGATTGGAATTTTCCCTTTCTCTCATCTAAGTCATTAAGCAGCACTTGGATGCTATTGAGATGTATTCACCATAACTCCCAGTGGGCTGACACTGGTGACCCACGTGTTAAAGGTTTCTGACTCATTACTAACCACTTGGAGTTTCATTCTTCAGAGCCTAATTTTTCTGGAATGTTATTTCCAAAGAGGTGATTGAAATAACCTACTTCCACCCATCAACATTACATCTTTTCATAAATACCACAGAAGTCATTCCCTTCTGTATATATTAAATACAAACACTTTGAGAATAAATCCATAAAGTTTTTCTGTTGTGCTTGGCTAAGAGAGATAAGTAAGAAGCTGGAACTTGAATTTCTTCTGATATGCCATTTGTTTAGAAAATGGGATTAGTTCTCTTAGAACAGTTAAGAAGTACTTCACTGTCTACAGAAAAGCTCTATAACAACACTGTATGAAGGTCTGAGTCTATTTTTCAAAGATGTTAACATTTCATGAATGGAACTTACCTTTCTAAATGTGAAATCTGTGCATTAATGGTTATTAAAGACAATTTCTAGAAACTTGAGGCATGATATAATTTCCCATATTCCAGACTGAACAGAAATATAGTGTAGTTCATAGGCAATGAAAAGTGACAAAAAAAGCCTGTAAAAAAAGCCTGTTAGAAGCCTGATAGAGTTTACCTAAGTGAAGCTACAGATCTTGCAAGGAAAAAACAGTAAACTCTACAGAACTGAAGAAACACACATACTAATACTGAAGAGATCCAGGATACTGGATTAAAAGGTGAAGAGATTAGTGTAAATGCACTGAATCAGATCATCAGATTATCAATTTTTAAAATTGGTACTATGAATAAGCTGTGGTTCAGTGGATGAGGTCAGGTTGTTTGCAAAATGAGATTTAAATGCCCTGGTAAAAAAGGCCATTTTAAGAATTCTTGTAATTCATCAATCAAAATGAAATTATTATCTGAAGTGATATTTTATTAACATTTCTTGACTTCACATGTAAGTAGAGAGGAAGAATGTCTTCAAAATCTCAATTTCTTTGTCTTACTTTAAACTAAGACATGTCACCTTCTTTGTCTTGCTCTTTTTACAGAGCATAGTCTCTTAACTAACTCCTAAATTTAAAACTACACGTCATAAAAGTTTATTTAGGAATTTTTTTATACATTACTGGTTTTAAATAATCCTATTTTTGCATTAATATAATAAAGATTTGTATCTGATCAGATGGGATATGTTTTCAATTGTCACAGCTGGTCTGTCACTGTATGTGACTAAAAGTAGGCAATTCAAGCTTAATTAAATTCTTTAGCATCTTTGAAATGTGCTGGAATAAATTTTGAATAAATTCTGGGTTAATGCTGAAATGTTTTTCATTCTAGCTACTTATTTTTCATGATGTCTCTCATATGAGGTAATACTTATAAAATATTAATTTTTAAATAACTGCATTAAAGGATGGAAAAAAATTACTGAAAGTTTAAGTAGGTCGTTTTGTTAGAACTTGGAGTCACAAGGTTTTTTGGTATTGTAGAAGATATTGTGGAACCTAGAAAGTTTACAGTGAGATTCACTGCATTGATTTCAAAAGCTGTGTTGAATGAACTATGTCTTGGTGATTTTTTATTAAAATAAGAGTTAACTAAGTGTGTTTTATTTTTAAAGCTGCCTACCTCTGCAGCACCATGAAGTCATCATGCCAACCCTGCTGTTATGGGGAGAAAGAGATGCGTTTATGGAAGTTGAGATGGCAGAAATTACAAGGATTTATGTTAAAAATCATTTCAGATTAACTATTTTGTCTGAAGCCAGTCATTGGCTCCAGCAGGATCAACCTGACATAGTGAACAAGTTGATATGGACCTTTCTTAAGGAAGAGACAAAAAGAAAAAGAGAATGACTGTTTGTACATGTTTTAAGGGGTCTAAATAAAAGCTCTTTGGATTTAAACCTAATTGTTATCAGGGCCATATTTCCAGCCTGCCTTCTATTTTGAGCTCTGTTAGAGAAAAGTGTTTTCATTGTACTGTATATTTGGACACTAATCGTACAGCTAAAAGAAATGAGTATGAGAATATATGATACATTGGTTTTACTTGTATACTTGTATTTTGCACATAAAAACACCTGCCTTAAAATACATATGTATTTGTACAGAAAGAAAATCATGGAAAGTTGCTTGGTTTTGTTTTCTCCCTTGCTTTACAGTTTTAATGTGTGGTGCCTTTTACAAATTTATAATGAAACAATAGAGTGGTGCCATACTGAAGAAAGTCACAAGTTTTCATTCTAGATTTGCCTGAATTTTTTTAATGTATTTTATCATTAAACAGTAATTAACTCTTTTTATCTATATTTTAGCATACTGAACGATTAAAAATTTTCTGGGTACGTTTCTAGTCTTCAAGTGAATAATAATCTGTATCTTGTTGTATTGTTGAATGCAGCTGCTTTGTGCAATGTGTTTTTCTTTCTTGACTAAAAAAATGGGAAACCTGTACACTCCACATGTCTGAACAAGAACAATGGAAAATTAAGATATAACATGTATCAAATCCACCTCTGTCTAATAAAATGCAGCTTACACGACTCCCTTTACTTTATCTGACTTCCTATGGAGAGATTTGCTGAAGCTAAGAACTGGGTCTGAAAAGCTGGAGTGGCTGGACTGGTATTCAGCCTGGACACTCATGCTATGATTGTTATAATTTCTTGAAAATAATGCCTTATTGTTGGCATTATCCTTCCCCTGCCAGCAACTACTGTTCTTGTCTTCAAGAACTGCTGCCAAGTACCTGTGTTTATAAGAGGAAAAGGCACAGTGATTATGGACACAAAGGGTAGAATTAACTTGTGTGTGATGGCAGGGGAGAAGAAAACTGTGTGCTAACTACAAAGGGAAAAGAAGCAAAAATATGAGATCACAGAATAGGCGTCACCTGCCCATCAGGTTTCCAAAGCCTCCCTCTCCACCTGCAGAGCAAGCACATTGCCCTGGAATCAAAGGTGAACAAGAGCCCACTGAGGGAACCATCAGGGCCAAGTGAGCCTGAACCAACGGTCCACACCAGAGTAGAATAGAGCTGAGAGATACTGGGGAGTCCCAACACATCCCCACACTGCCGTGGGTGTCATCTCTTTTGAGCCACTGTGCCCCACTCGGGTACTTGGCGCAGTCCCTGCTCAGTGTTACCCTTGCAAGGAAGGACCAAGTGGTCCTGTCTTGCCCAGTATTAGCTCGTGGCTGGAGTTGTGCTCTCGTCCCCTTCTCCAAATCCCAGAAGAGACTCCTCAGGATCATGACAATGGTGTTGAACTTGCCTCCTTACATCCACCACTGGTACCTGCCTTTCAAGCATTTTTCCCTGAATACTTTCAGCACTTATCAACTTAAATGTTTATGTACTTCTCTTACTTAAACTACGAAGCTGGAAAGGCTCTCCCTTGTCTCAGGAGGTGGCACAGAGAGACTTCTATCACCTGTGTAGCAGTTTTGCTATGGCAAGACAGCCGGTGCTTCCTTCCCTGCGGCCCCACGGCAGGCGCACACGGCAGGGACACACGACAGGTGCACACTGCAGGGGCACACTGCAGGGACACGCGGCAGGGGCACACTGCAGGGACACACTGCAGGGACACACTGCGGGGACACACGGCAGGGCCTGGCGCTCCAGGGCGCTGCGCTCGGGGTCGGGGCGGGAACGGCGCGCGGCGGGGCGGCAGGGGGCGCCCTCCCGGCGGGACCCGCGCTCGGCCGGCCGAGGCCGCGCCCTATCAGAGGCCCCGCCCCATCGCGGTGGCCGCGCCCTCCCCTCGGGTTCCCTGCCGGGGGCGGGGCCAGGCCAGTGCCGCGAGCGCTCATTGGCGGAGGACGCTGCTGGCCCCGCCCCGCGAGCGGCGCGGGGAAGGCGCCGCGTTCCGCACGGAGCGGGTCCCGTGTTTCTGCCGCTCCGGGGCCGGTTGCTGCCCGCGTCCCGAGCGCCGTCCCGCTGCTCTCCGGCAGTGCGGCGGCCCGCGCCAAGGCACCGACTGCCGGTCCCGCGCCGCGCGTCTGTCGCCGTGCCGGGCGCGAGGCGGAGTGGCAGCCGGCACATGGCGCGCTGCAGCG
>VZUI01030577.1:0-34457 GCA_013401135.1 Cettia cetti | reverse complement strand
AAAACAAAACAAAACAAAACAAAACAAAACAAAACAAAACAAAACAAAACAAAACAAAACAAAACAAAACAAAACAATGAACCCAAAACAAAAAAAAACCAAAACACAAACCAAAAAAAACCCCCAAAATGACAGAAAAATACCGTCAAATCCACTTACAGAGACAGAGATATATCAAGTTTGTTACAACCAGCTTCTTCATCTTGATTAGAGCCCAAGGTATAATAAAAGGAGTAAAAGTTGTATTTTGACTCTGTCCAGTAATTCTTACTCCAGTACTGGAAAACTGACCAGGTAATTTAGACAAGTGTGAAGGCTTAGTATTTTGAATGTTCTTGCGTCTTGGCCCTGCTGTGTGCAAGGAGCGAGGTAAAAATCTCAAGCAGAATGTGATTCAGTTTAGAGTCCAGGTTGCATTGTTATGCCCCAAGTCTTGTTGACAAAAAGGAAACACACCTAATATATAAAATAATTTATTGCTAGTGTAATAGAAACTTTCACAGTCTAATGAAAAAATCCTTATTAGTCCACATCCATTTACTGCAGGAAAAACAAGAGACTATATCCCAGTAACAAATAACGCAGCATACACACGGCACTAACTAGTGTCAATCCCTTTTCCTGGTGTTATTATCACCATTCCTTGCTCTTCTGAATACTAAATTAAGAGCTTCAGTCAGGTATTTGAGAGTAGGGATGATGTACCCCTTTGCCCTGGAGTATATTAAGTTGATGGGTGTTTTTTTCTTCCCTTTTTGCTTTGTTGTCCTTTTTACTTTATGTGGTAGGAAAAGTACATATGGGGTAACATAGATCCCTTAATCTGTTAACTTTTCTGCCTGCTGGATTTGTTACCTCCTGTTCAAACAAACATGCTTTTTTTTCTCCCTGGGAAATCAAAGACTGTGTCATGTTGAGATCTTTTTCAATTACATTCTTGCTTAGAATAGCTTCTCTCTCTGTGTCAGGAGCAAATTTCAGTGATAAGTAGATCTGAAGTCTCCAGGAGCAGGGAGATTTGTGTGCTGTAACTTTCCTGGATATCTATTCAAGAAAACTTAGGAAGAAAGCTTTATGAGACTGTATTTTAATATTTCTAGTGACAATTCCTTTTCTTGTGAAACACTTCCTTTTGTTGATTGAAAGTATATGCAGAGTTGTGAGCTTTGGGTACCACGTCTTCATGGTATCTGGAGAGTCTCTGTGGCTGGGCTCGGGTGTTGGGCTTCCTGTCTGGTGCTGTTAGAATGGGAACCTCCTGTAACTATAAGAGTAAAAACATCTACCGGGGAAGTAAGAAAGGACATGTTTTAATTATTAAAATGGCATCACCAGAGGAAAAACTTGAAGAAGAGGATTGCTGTGAAGCAGCAAACCCCTTCCTTTGGTGTACTGTACCATGTCTTGTTTAGGAGCTGTATTTCCTCTCGTATGCTGAGTCTTCAGGGCTGAATGAAAATGGAGCTGCCTTTCCTGTGAAGACAGGGTCTGTGAGGTTTTCCTAGTCTCCCTGGGGGTGTGGTGTTGCACCAAGGGTGCTTTAAACATGCAGAATATGCTTCCTGCAGCAGAGCATTGCTGCGCCTCCCCTCTGGAGCACAAAGCTTCTGGAAGGCTCTGAGAGCGCCACCTCCCAATCATGAGGGGCTGCGTGTAGGGGAAGCTTAGGGTGGGCTGTCCATCAGGAGGCAGGCCATGGAATGCCTCTGGGTACTCTGCTCTCTGTGCACAAGGAGGGATTTACTTCTGGTGTTTCATTGTTTGTGGACTTGGGCCCTTCTTGCCATATTGTTGGCTTGCCTCAAGTTGCTGAAGCAACCATTACTGGAGTGGGGGGCAGGGTGCCACCTGGACAGCTCTGTGGGAAGGCATCATGGCATGGCTGAAGCAGAAGGCTGAGGCAAGGGCAGCACCATCTTGTGCCAAGGCAGCAAGAGCAGCGCTTTTGGCAGGAGTGCCCTGGAGCGGAAATGTTGAGGCAGGGAAAAGGTGCGTCTGGGCAGTGAGGAGGAGGTGGGAGCCATGCTGCAAGGGTCTGTGTGGGGGAATGGGCATCTTAGGGCAAGTCCCCTTCCTTGAACTCCCCATGGACTCAAATTGGACTCTCTTGTCAGCAAAAGTGGTTAAAATTTAAATTCTTCCTTTTCTTTGCCAAACAAGATGGGTGCCCCATGGGAGACATATGAGATGAATGGTTTACGAGTGGCCACACATCATGTGACAGAAGGGATTTCTTCTCAAGTTAAGCACAGTTTAGCTGTTCTCAGTGTCCACAGATTTTCCCTAAGAATACACATTAACGTGGTGGAAACTGTCTATGCATCCAATAACATAAAGCATTGAGATGCATTACAAGACTGTGCATAGAATTAACAAAAAAAGGCAAATAAAAAAAAGCAGATGAACTCAAATAAGCAAGAGCTAAAATTGCTCAGGACACCATAGGTATATAGTACACTGCTGAAATGTTTTACCACTATTGCTGTAGCAGGATCACTGCTGGCTAATAATCCTGGCACGAGGTATTTTTTTAGCTGGGCTTTTATTTACTTAAATAACTTGAAGTTAATCAGATTATTTTTATTCTTTTAACTGCAAGTTGTCTTCTTTCAGAGTGAATATATTTTTACATATCTAAAATATAATAGCATAATAAATCAGCCCTAATCAGTGTATAAATTAGTTGATGAAAAAAGACTCTATATAGAATATCTAATTAAGCATTCATATTTTTGACTCTATGCTTTAAACTGCAAAAGTAGCTGCCAACTCTTCCGCTATAAAATCAGATGGTGTAGGAATATTTGGGGGGGGGGATTGCTGTACCAGAAATCAAGTATAGATTTGTGCTTAAATTCCAGCAAATGAAAACCAAGAATGATGACTGTAATACAGATGGGAAACTGCCTATGCTTTACTACCTTTTAGTTATGTAGCAATATCAATCGCTTTGGCAAAGGTCATCGAGTGTCAATTCATTTGTAGTGCACCAGGCTCATTGTAACAGGAATGGAAATTCCCAAGAAATAATGCGGGTGCTCAGGAATAATTCCTTGTGGCTAGCGCCGGCTGAGCCACCGCATGTCCACGCAGGCCAGCAGCCTGCTATAAAGAGCTGCGTGGGGGTGAGGGTGCAAAGTGCCAACCCGATCACGACTACCGAAGGAAGGAAAGAGCGGACCCTGCGTGCTGTGAACCACCAGATGTTTATTTCTGGGGACACTGCAAGGCAGAGCCCCGACTAGCTCATTACAGCGACTTAAGAATGGGGGAGGATCACAGGGGAGGAGAGAATAATGGACCAATAGGGAAGGAGGAGGCATGTCAGAACATAACATCAATCAAATCACTTGACCAACTGGGAGAAGGTAAGTGGGATGCCCCTGTGGTTCGGCCAATCCCTCGACACCCCTCAGAGAACTTTCTGGGCCTTTGGGAAGGGCCAGGAGAAGATGGACATTCCAGGGGGTATGGGCAAGGGAAGGTTCTAGATGGGCCAAACCAAGGGGTTTGATTTGGTGATCTTTATGGTCTAAAAATCCTAGAACTGATAGATGGAGTATGATTGACTCCAGTCCACAGATGGAGCGATTCTCTTAGGCAGTGTCTGATTGTTAGTGTTGTTAATATTGCAGCAAAAAGCATTCAACAGATTGAGGTGAACTAAGTGTGAGTTCTGGTGTTGAAGGGATTGTATGCCGTAAAGGTCAGATGGTGAAAAGTTGTTCCAATTTTTTTACAATTTCCACAGGTTTGTGCATTTGACTTTCTGAAACCTAATTGAAAATAGGTGCGTGCACAGATCTGTGCAGTAGAGCTACTGAGTGGACTGCAATGCTGCTGTCCTGGTGTGCTCCCCTCACTGCTGGCTAGCAAAGAGCAATTGTTTCAAGGTGTTCCCCTATTGAGTAAATCTGCACTCTAACACATATAGTTTGCTGTGCTTTAGATCTACTTCAGCAGTTAATTACTTAGGGCATGTGTGTTTTGAATGTTTTTCTTCATGTGAGGTGTTGGTGCATTGGAACCATCCTGCAAAACCTTGTAACAGCTACTAGACTAATTTAAAGTTCAAAATTTGAAACTAGGTAGGCAGTTGTGGGTTATTAAATAGATATGGGAGACCGTGACTGAGTCTCAACAAAGATAGTTTGAAACTTCAGCAATTAAAACCTAATACTGTCTCCTTGCATTGCTGAGGTTGTCTTTTGTCATGGAACTGACATGTTGGTAGCATAAGTTTATGGCAGACAACAAAGCAGTCCACTCAGTGGAGTAGAAGCAAAAACATCTTGTCAATTTATTTAAAACAATTATTGGAGTTTTTCTCTATTTTTCTCAAACTTTTTGATTCCAGTAACTGAGGATTTTACACTGAACAGTTGTGTACAATTACATCATGGCACTATCCAATTAACCACACAAGGTAGCACTGTTCAAAGAGAGAGCTAAATGATGTGTCTCAGTGGTGGTCCGTGTTTGTTAACCAGGGGGCTGGAGCAATGTTCATTTGGAGTGCTAAATCCATTTCATGATGCCTGCATGCTCTTTTAAGAAGTACAAGTTTCCTTGGTGTCCACGTGTTCATTCTAATGATGTCTGTATTTGTGCCTAATTATTAAAAACTGGAAAGTTTTTCTGTAGTGTCTTTGTTCCTTCTTTCTTCATGATGTGTGTATATGGAAGATGTGGACAATGTGATTTCAGTGCCTTTCTCCTGCCCATCTGAAATGGAGAACTCTGCTTCTGAACTTCTTTTCCAGCAGAACAGCAAAAGTTTTGCCTACCTTGACCCTACCTACTCCCTTCCCTGCCAGCACAAACTCATTTTTTTTTTACTCTTGTAAGATTAGTAGGCCAGTGATAGAATATCATGTTGCATACAATCTCACCAGTTTCACTTAGTTCTGAGTCATTTTCTGTGCATTCTGCCACCCTTTTGGAGGAATTCCAAGTGCATTCTCTCACTTTGTTGGATCTCTAACATGAAGTAATAAGGCACCTTCCCCTCACACTCCCTTGCCCCCACAAAAAACAACCAGCCAACCAAAAAGCCAGCCAAGTCAACAACTTCCCCACCCAAACAACTCAGTAATATAAACTGAATTCAAGTCAGAATTGAACATGATTCTGTATTACGTGAATACTCTCTCTTTATTGACACAAAATTCAACTTCGGATAATAAAGTAAATAAATAAGTTTCCTCATGCTTTGTCACTGAGATTTGGGAGTTTCCATGGAAGGAATCGTTAAAAGTAAGGCAGAGGGCCTTGGAGACCTTTTGTATGTGTCCACTAGCTCCTCTTGCCCTGGGGTGAAATGGATTAGCTCCCATCTTGCAGCATTTGTTGCCAAGATACTCTCCTGCTCTACAGATGTAGATGACATTTTTTCTGGATGGAACTTTTCATTGTGCACTTGTAGCTCTTCAGTTAATCCCATTTCTGTTGCCTTCTGAATCACTGGTTTGATTTTTCTTCTCCTTTTCTTTTTAAACTGAGCTATCTGTGCAGAACACAGATGATATGATTAGCTTGGATGAGAATAAAGGAATCAGTAGAAAGCTTCCCATTTACTTCAGTCAGCTTTAGGTTGTAACCACCAACATTTCCAGTATTAGTTTAGAAAGCAGGCATTCCCTCTTGCCTAAATTTTGTTGGTCCTTTAGGAGGTTTGACTGTTAGAAGAGTTGTGTGGAAGTCAAATCTGGATGTTCTGTTCACATAACTACAGTTTAATGAGTTTCAGAAGGCAGTTGTTGACCTTACAACTCGATATACGGCAGAAATATTTTTTATTATAAAATAAGGCATCTTATGATGACAAATACAGTAATTATTTTTTTGCTTTATTTTGATCTGTGACGGATGTAGTTGAAAACCCAGTAATAGATGTGATGTATGTCACATGCAATAGGGAAAGAAAGCACTGAATAAAATGACATGTTGAATTTATTAAAACTCAAATATCCACAAAGTGCATTTCTTATGAGTGTCATAATTAGTTTATCTCTAATTAGTTTGGAAAGACTGTAGGAGCTGTAATGCCAAGTCAAGCAGTCAGACTTCATAGAAGTTATAACTGGTAAAATATTCCTGTTTTCTTCTGATGCTGATCAGGTTTCTTTGAAAGAGCAAAAGAAGCTAGATTTTAAGCTCACTTCACTGTGCAAGTTAAACACTTACAGACATATTTAAGTTTCCTGAGATATGACAAACTGTTGTAACTGCTTTTGAAAGCGGGTCAATGTAATGTCAGCTTTACAAAACGATGGTTCTCTTGACAATGTTCTTGGATAGCTGGCCACTCTCTTACAAGAAGGCAAAGCACAAATCACTATGCTGTTACTTCTTTTAAATGATCTCATTAACCAAGCACTTTGTTTAGCAAAATACCTCTTCCCAAATTGTATCTGTCCATACTGGCTGTGATCTTGTGTGTGTGTGCAAACAATATTGTACTCTTGTTCTTCATTGACACTGTAGACTGAAGTGCTGCTTTTTGCTTCAAAACCTTGTCTAAGGAAAGGAGATACATACAGAGTTTTATCCATGTATGTAGGGTGATAAACCTCTTGCAAAACTGTTCCAGGGACTGAACCGCCCATCTTTATTGCTAAGTATCACCGTGTATTGTGTTCAATTACATACTGACCAGCACTAAATTCTAATTTTGTCCAGCAATTAAGCTTCATGTTGCTACCAATTTTTAACTCTGATGTTGGTGTAATTTCTCAAACTGGTGAGTTCTCCTTTTAGAACCCCTTTCTGCTGTATCTAATTTTATGTTCTTCATCATATTCAGCTCACCAGCATGTTCATTAATAAAATTATTTCAGAGGTGCTTTGTACTGTGGAAGGTCTTAATGATCAAGCTGAGAGATGGGGTACAATTCCAGCATCAAAGGGCATAGTCAAGCAAATGCTGATTTTTGAAGTGTGCAGTATAGTGTGTATAAAAATGTATCACTTTTGGTTATCGATCAGATTAAACTAAGACCAGACTGCCCAATTTTCTTTGCCTTTTGTTGAGTTTTTTTTTTTGACATGTCATTATAAAATTGTTAGAGAAAAGCACAGGTTCATTTCATCAGAAATGTAGGAGCACCTTCTGGTTATAACAGGAGCCTGGCACAGTTTGCAGGGCCGAAGGAACAAAGAAAGAGATCTTTCTTTAAGCATTCTTTAGGCACCTTTTTAAATGTACTTCTTATCTCTAAATATATAGATATTTTAGTTTCCTGTAGCAATAGAAATCCTCTTTTTGCTTGGAATGCTTTTAGTGCTTTAAGACATAAACATTTGCCTGAGTACATTCTACCCAGACTTCTGTTGCTTAGCTCACTGTTAACCAAAACATGCTCTTAACAATTGTCTGCCTTGGAGAGACAGACCACTTAGAACAGAGAGAACTGATTTTTCACTTTTAACCAGAAATGTTACTATAACATTTTTCATGCAGTGGACTCAGACTTCTCTAAGGCTTACCTTTTTTTTTTTTAATTTCCGAAACTGAAGAAGCTTTTTTATGCAGTTGAATGTAAGAAGCAGATGCTAGGGTGATGTAAATTACAGAAGCTACTAACTAATCTTTCATTTTAGGATTTTTTAATATTCTTACCTCTTCTTCAATTGCTAGGAGTTTTAAAAAATGATATTACTAAGTATAAATTGTTTTTATAAGCAATATATCTTATTTAAAAATGTGCTGCTCAATCTGAAAGTGTTTTCTTAATCTTTCAAACGAGATTTTTGATGGATCTGCTGTATCTAAGCCAGGTGCCCATAGCATCTACTGATCTTGTGTTGATGCCAGACTGATTTCTAATTTACTTAAAATTGTATGTTAGAAACATATGTAGTCTTTGATAGCAGATTTTAAAAAATTAAAATACATAAAAAGCATAGCAAGTCTAAATGGGTTCTACAGCCAGTGAAGACATCTTTGTAGGAATACATCAGTATCTGCTTACACTATTCTGCTGAGATTATTCATGTATTGAAATTATACTTCAAAATAATTAGATACTTATTTGGAAGGCACTAGGGGCTGGGGAGAAGAACACTTCTGTAAGTCTGACTTTTTATAGCATTTGCCGTCCATTAGTTAGAAGATGCATTACTTATTTTTTCAGTTGTGGAAGATGCGTATCTTTCAGTTATTTGCTCATACTTATGATTTTAAAGTGTATAGAGCATTCACTTGAGAATATTACTTTAGATCTATATGAAAAATACAAATTGTAGAGCAGTACAGATGCTTCAGTGTGTGTACTATGAGGTAAAATTACCATGCACATTTATTAGTTGGAATGGAGAATTCCTCTAATGTCTCTTCATTGTGTGATGCTGGACTGTCAATCCCCCCATGTATACAATTTGCATCTTGGAGAGTGAGCTGCAAGGTGAAAGGAGATGAGAAGTGACTTGCTTTTTTGTGCTAGAACAGCTACTGGGAGCTAGCAAAGCACATATCCTGTGTCTGTGTTGTAGTTGTCAGCATCCTACATCTCCTAATTAATAAGAAAATAGGAGTTAAATATGGTCTTAAAACATACAGGATTTATTTTCAAAATATGAAGGAAGTAAAATGGCAGCCTCCTGCAGTGATGGTTATTACTAAATTGAAGAGAACAAAAGAATGACTTTGAACAAATGCAGGTGATGTTTAGGGACAGATAAAGTCACCCATCCCTTTTAATGTAAGATAACACAGCTGTGTAATGCTTTTAAAGCTTTAAAATACATGATAGCATGAAACCTAATAAAAAAGTATTCTGAGGAGCAATTAGAGTTGCAGTAATTCCCGTTTGTGCTTTTGGAAGTTCAAAGGCAAGAACAAAAATTATGAAGAGTTAGTTACTTTGAAGGTAATTATGTCAAAATGTGAAGGCATTTCCACTGCTTTGCTTTATTTTCTTTTCTGAGATAGTTGTAGCATTTTATTTTCTGCTGTGATGTAATAAGAAGCACTGTGTGTAGAGAATGGTAACGTTTGTGGCTCTTGTGAGTCTCCATCAAGGGGTGAGTGTCGCAGGCTACAGGGGCCTGGCCGATGTGGCTCTGTCTCGGGCTCTCAAGCCTTTCATCTAGGTTTGACATTTTAGATTTTCCAAGAAGGAAATTGCAAACACCAAAGTATTATATGGGGGGGGGAAAGGGATTTTTTTTGGTTTTTTTGGTTTTTCTTTTTCCATTAAGCTTAGAGCAATAATTGAGAAATCATTGAGTTACTACTTAGTGATCTAAGTGGCACATTTTCTGTCAGAGGCAGTGCTGTACAATGGAAATACAACCCTCAGTGTTTCTGTGCAGTGACCCAAACTGCTGCTCAGGCCTACATTGAGTGAAAGATCCTTTGAATTCACAGATTTTGTGCTCATTGTGAGGGACCTTTGCAGCTGGGCTTATACGGAGTTAACTACATGTGCAAGGAAAAGTAGGAAAGTAAAACCTGCTTGGAAATTCAGTCCTTCTGCTGGGTGATGATAACTTTCCTCATGCCTTCACCTCTGAAATCATCTGGATAACATTATTTGGCCAATGTGCCTTTGATAGAATTCATCACCACAATTGTTCTTGTCTGTCATGAACAAAACTAATAGCTTGTAAACTACAGTCTGGGAGAGAAGATTACTTTTGAAACATATTTGCAAAGGAAAATTGTTCCATTAAAATATCTTGTTCTTATAAAGTAAACCTGCCTGCAAAAAAAAAAAAAAAAAAAAAAAAAAAAAAAAAATTATACCCATATGTGAAATAAACTCAAAATATTTCAAGATGAGAATCAGCTCAGTGCATTACTTCACTGAAAGTAGTTTTCATTTTCTCCTGTCCTTTTGCTGCATGAGTGAGGGTTTCTTACTTGATACGTGTGATGTGCTAGAGATGGTCTTTCATGTATATTACTGTGGGGACTGAGGGAAATCCATTAAAGCAGATCTCGCACAAAGACAAGACCACTGGCAGGGATAGAGGATGAAGTGCCTATTTGACAGCAGTCTTTAGCAAAGTATTTTAGCTTTTTGAAATGCATTCGTCTTTAATTTTTTTAATAAGTTTTTTTTTCCTAAATAAATAATAAATAAAATTTTTTCCCAGTCCAGTTGAAACCTAGCATTTGAAATCCAGGTCTGGTACCTTGCTGTTGCTTACCAGCACTTCAGTGCCTTTAAACTTGCTTTGAAGTGTAGAAAGTTATCTTAGTAATCTGCTGTTTTGTGAAATTATTTGACTGACATTTAAATCAAGAAACCAATGTACAAAATTCCGTATAACAAAGTACCCACCTTCTTTTAGCAAGTTTCCTGAGCATTTCAGAGTGTAAAGGCCTGAACGCCTTGAGGACTTTCTTTTCTGGAGCTCATTGTGTTTGTTTAAAGTGCATGGATGGTTTGTGCTTAAGAGCTTCCCAGAGAAACTCAGATTTCAATTCTCAATATTTTTTCCCATTTTTGTCTGGTACAAGGGCTAGGTAAATTGTTTAAATTATTCACTTCTTTCATATTTTACCTTTTAAATGCACAGGCCTGATTCTGTCCCGTGTCAGGAAATTTCCCAGTTTGCCTCTTCATCTTGCAGTACTGCACTGCTAATACCTGTCATGCATTGCTGGTGACCCAGAGGAGACGTTTCCATTTCAAATTAGATGGCTTCAAATTTCAGGAATAGAGCCACTAACTGATTGGGCAGCACTAATAATATTTAGTATCATAAACCTCTGAGATTTTGCCTACTCTGCCAGAGTGTTGTGAGGGCTAAGGAGCTAAGGGGCTACTGGTGACTCTCATTGAGCTGATTTTCACTGACACCCCTACAATCAACCCCCAGTCCAACTGCTGGAGCACTTTGGGGCTGATCAAAAGTTAGAGCATGTTGTAAAGGGCACTCTCCACATGACTATAACACTGCCAGGTTTGCTGTTCTGAGGGCTGACAGGATGCTGCTTGCAGCAAATGGCCCGGGAGCTGTAGTTGGTCATTCACCTCTTCAAGCTTTATGAAATTATAAGAGTTGCCTTTGGTACCTGAGCTGCCCTGATCGCACCTTCTCCTACAGTGTCATTAGGCTGCTGATAATGATGGCCATCCCCTGGTGAACTTGACAGAACCTGTTTTAAGGTGCCATGGGAAAGAACAGAAAAACTCTGTGCATTATAAGGTCTGCAGTCATCACTGCAGTTTGCTGCATTGTTCGTCAGATATTTTAGAGACTTGCTTTGTATGAAGCATGTATTCCAACACACATTTTCTTATACATCCTTACATTGTATACGGAATGTATTGATGGATGGCTCAGTGACACATGGAAAGTTTGACGGGAGTCTGGTCATGAATGGTAGTGTCAATTGAGCCTGAATTTAGCACAGGAATAAGGAATTGTACTTGACAGAGTGATTAATTACATCTAATAAAATTCAATAATGCATTGTCAGTTTATATGTCCTCTTTGAAATCTACAAAGTATGCACAGTATTTTTCAGTGGTCATTAGATTATGTGTGGAAATGGAAGGGGGTACATGTATGTGAATGCTGTGTGAAAAACATCCTGAAGCAATTGATTGTGTAATTAAGAATTACTTAATCATGCTGGTGAAAGTTCAATGCATAATTTTCTAGAAAATAAGGACTGTGTTCCCAAAAGACATCCTTTACATTTGAGCTCAGAATAGCTAAAAAATAACTGCAGTAATCATTTCTTTTCTTGTAGGTTTGTTTTCTCGTTTGTTTGTTTGTTTGTTTTGGTGTTTTGGTTTTTATTGGGTTTTTTTGGGGGGGGTTTTTTGAAAGTAGCGTGAATAATTAAAATATAATCAGATTCTTTAACTGGCAGATAACTGATTAAAACAGAGGAAGCTATATGTAATGACAACTAGTTTCAAGTCTTGGCATCTATAATTCACAATTACTGTTACATCAAATGCAATTGTTTCTGTTATTTTGGTGGGATTTGGGGGGGAAAATTCTTTCAGTATTTCAGGATTCTAGAAATAGAAGTAAATGAGTAATTTTAAGGATTGTGCTTTGCATTAAAAAACCCACAAATCACAAATGGACATTTGCACCATCAGATCATGCCTTGCTATGTGAATGATGAATGCTCTGCAAGAAATTTTCTCTGAATATTTTTAAACTAGGTCTCTAATTTTGGTCCTTCTGCTGTGACTTTGTGCATCTTATTTTAGCCCTGTATTCCCTGGACTCCAAATGGAGCATGCAGGAGAGATTTAATGTCTCAGAAATGGGGTTCAAATTTATTTGTGCGCTCATGGGCAGAAGACAATATGGCAGGGAATATATGAAAAATAAGGGGTTTTTTTTTAGAGTCTGCCTCCAGACTGGCAAAAATATGCATTACAGATTTCTTTATCTCTGCCTGATCTCTTCCACCTCTCTGCATGAAGCATCATCACCGTGCTAGAGATTAGTTGTTCTGAAAAGAGAGTGTTCTGAGAAGAGTGAAATTCCTGTAAAGAGCACTTAAGCATTAGTAGACTAGCAATATTTCTTTCTTCTACACCATTGTAATGAGAAAACATTTTTGGCTTTAAATAGAAAGTTTAATTGAGTCTCCAGTCATGCTTCCTTATGGTGGAAGCTGGAGGAGATCGTCTAAATTGGTGGAATAGCTTGTGCCAAGTAAAAGATGACATCTCACTCTTTCCACACTGGCCCTCTGACCCCTGAGGGAACTGTGTCAGTTCCTTAAGCTGCAGGGAGGTGACACAAGTGAAAGTGTGATCAGCTTGCTGCTGTGTCACTGGGTCGAAGTACTCAATACAGCTACGGCATGGGAGGGACATGGAAAGAGACAGCGCTGCAGAGCCAGGCACTGAGCAAGCTGGAGAGAGATGAACAGTGCAGGCAGACACTCAGTGTGCAGTGATTTCTCAGGATCATCTTCGCTGTCCTCCACAGTGTCTTTAAAGCCCGAGTACCAGGATTGCTGTCTCTGGTGTTAGAGCTTGTTAGGAACAAAAGACAGCTTTTTGTTAGAGGAGAGAACATTGCTAAGCAACTGGTAGCACAGTAGCAGTTTGAAATATTTACGTGACATAAGCTTTATTTTTTGTGTGAGAGTTTTGTATTTTTTAGCCAGCCTCTCCTACCTCCAAATCTGTGTTGTTTGTTTTGAATTCTGTAGCTGAAGCTGCCTGGCAGTCACGTCTGTTTGGAAGGTTTTCTGCAAAAGCCTTGTGTGATGTAAGATACTTCCTGCTTTTTCCAAGTCCATAGGGCTAATACATATATTCTGGCATTGGTGGTTCTCATAAGCAGATTAAAGCAATTTTGGGAGATGCCAATGTCCATGCTAATAAAGCCAGTTTTAAGGTAGAGATTGTAACTCAGGCTTCACAAGGATGTTTCTCCTATTGTATCTATAATTTTTGTGATCTAAATGAGAGGTACATGGGTTAAATGAGACAGCTGGTTCCCACCTGTTGACAGACCTCGTCTCCTGATACAAACAATCACACAGCTGGCCACAGGTTCTTAGAGTGTAATATTCAGATTTTGTGGAGATCCTCAAAGCATTTAAATAGGGACATGATGTGAAGGGCATTAGAGGGCAACAGATTCTGAAATTTACCTTTTAAAATTCATCTATATTTTTACTGCTGAATGTTCTTCCTGCCTATCAGAGAATGGGTATGTGGCTACTGAATGAAGGGGCAGATTTGTTCTCAGTTCCTTGACTTCAGTGAAGTTGCTTCTGATCTACGCTGGTGTATCTTAAGTGCAAATCCGGTGGTTATTCTACTCCTGGAGTCAGATGTATCCTGCTTCTGACACGGCATTTCAGATTCCTAACAGGCAAGAATTCTGTCTAAATGTAGACATTTTAGAAGAGTTACTGGATATTTGTTTCTCGCTGCAGACAATGGTGAATCATATATGTGTTACATAACTTTTGGTTTTGGTTTTTTTTTCCTTCCTTTTCATTTAGTGATGCAGTAATTTCATTGCCAGCAATGCCAAAACACCTAAAATAGATCTTATTTTTTTACTTTTTCTGACAAAGATTTTTCTCTTGAGTTTTTAATGATTCATGTATTTTAGATTTTTTTCAGTATTCAGTATTCTTACTACCTAAAGGCTATACTTTAACTCTCATACTGCAGAATTTCTACTGTTACAGACATCTGTTTTTTTATAGTATTATGTTTATGTAGTTCCCTAATTCCTAATCATGTTGACTTGGTTTTAGAGGAGAGAATAATACTAACCATGATTTTTTCCCCTCATGTTATGTTTTTAATCCTCTATGGCTTTAAAGTTTAGACATCTCTGAAATGCAGGAAAAATTGTGTAAGCAGATGGATGGTTTAATGACCTCATAGACTAGTAGAAGTCAGTATGCAAAGTTTATCAAAGTATATCAACTAGTTCTTGAAGGCTGGTGAGCCTCTGTCAGCTGAACTTTAATTGCCAGGCAAGAAAAACATGGGAAAGATGGGTCTTCCTTAGGCTTGTGTGCAGGTAGAATCTTGAATAAAGGTGTCAACAATGTTAGATTTTAGGGCTCTCATTTTCGAAAGGTTACTCACAGAGTTCTCATGTTTTTTCAAAACAGCTTGTGGAAGGTAAGAATTACATAGCAGAGCTATCTAAGCAGGCATAGATTGAAGGTCCTGCTAAAACAAGACAACATGAAACTGGTGTGTTTGCACTTCCTTTAGTCTGTTCTTAACTTTGAGAGAGATTCAGCAAAATCTCCAGAAAGAAATGAAGGAGAAAAAGAATTATGCAAAGAGGTGGAAGTTGAACACTCTGGAAAAAAAAATAGGAAGTGAATTAATTGGACCATTACTTTATCAAAAAGAAAAGTGCTAGACAAAGGGAAGCAGAAATTAATTTGGTTTTGGTGCAAATGTAGTGAGTGTCCAAAGGAAAACTGCAGGACAAGAAATAAGTTCTGTACATGGAGAGAAAAATGATGCAGTGGGAGTAAATGAAGCGTGGTGAAATAAGGAAGCAAAGTTAGGGTGTTGAAGCACCAAGGTGAAGTATGGCGAAAGCAAGAATTTGGAGAACAGGTGGCAAAATAACATCTGGCCAGGTTCTCATACAGCTGCTGAGCTGCAGAGTGACTGCAGGTACCTTGTGGCTTCTGTGATGTGCCTTCAGCTGCATGGAAACTTTAATTATGTTATAGGAGTGGCAGGAGGTCAATAATATTTGTAATATGAACATTTGTGACAAATCAATTGTATAATGAAAGCAGTTATAACATCATTAGAACTGTGATAACCAAATAACTTTGTAATAATTACTTCTCAGTTACAGGAAATAATTTACCACAGGAGATGCTGAAATACTAGATGTGAACACTAATAGCTGTAGTCACATCTGAGGCGTATGTGCCATTTAATAACAAGTTTGAATCCCGTCATTCATTTGAACATTGTAGATTTTTGACAAGCAAGGCCTGTGTTTGGAAAGGTAGTTATGCATATATATGGGTCTTTGGGTCCCTTACTAACTTGAGAAATATGAATTTATTGTGTCCTTATATAGCAAGATGATGGGTGTTGTTCTGATTTTTGAGTTTGCTTTTTTTGTCAGATCAGCATATGCACTAGGGCAGGGGGGATTGTGAATAAGTGCTTGAGGTCAGAGGATAAGAGTGAGAGTCTGCTTTTTTGAGACCAGTTAGCAAGGGCACAGGATTACAGCCAACATGAAATTGTACTACATTTCAGTTCTGAAAAGTGACTTACAACTGTCACTAACTTTTGCGATGCATCCCTCGCTTTCACTTATTTAACCTGTGTAGCTGAACAAACTGATTCCTTGAAACTGTGCCTGTGAAGCAAATACTGGGTTATGCTCTGAAGCTGATAGAATCACAGAATGGTTTGTATTGCAACAACCCTGTAAGAGCATCCAGTTCCAAGACCCTGCCATGGCAAGGGACACTTTCTGCTGTTGCAGGTTGCTCCAAGCCCTGCCCAAACTGGCCTTGGACACGTCCAGGGATGGGGCAGCCACGGCATCTCTGGGCAACCTGTGGCAGTGAATATGATATGATTTATTATTTATGAAACTATCCTGTTTGAATAAAGGACAGTCACTACCTTTCAGTTCTTATTCCAGACTTTGGATGATCATAAGAAAAATTAATTTTTAGTTGTAATATTTTCTTTCCTAGCAAGTGTTTTCTATTATATCTATTATGGTATGATGGGAATTTAGGAGGATAGGATGCTTAAAGAAAAGTAAGTGAAGAACAATTTGCCAGCATTATTTCTGAACTTGATGAGGAAAATCAGTGTGAGTGCAAATGGCTTCTTTTTCACTGCAGTTACTCTACTAGCCCTTGGTATCAAGGTTGCACATAGGTTGTGTTTTTGCAAATGGTTGTTTTGAAGATGCTTAAAATGGTGACCAAGGCCACCTTCAAACTAGAGGTTTTAAAGAAAATTTTGATAGTAAAAGAGAAAAGTAATACTGTGTTACAGTAATAGCTTGATAAATAACAGAATTTTAACTTATGGGAAGTTTTAATTATCTTCAAGTGAGTTTTTGTTGTATCTTTTAGTAAATAAATTTCCCAATTCTCAGGAGCATGTTGGAGAGGAGGAGTTGCTGGTTGTCACTGATTCTGGCACATTGTTTGGAGAGTAATGACACAGGGAAGTTTAATTTCATCCCTTACCTTAGTGAGGAACTTGTATCCATCAAAAATGGATCATACCTCCATGGCAACATGCTAATCCTCTTGTGTAAATAGCATGTGTTCCCCTTCTTTGTTACCCCAAGGAAGAAGGTGCACACATGCACTTACATATACAGAGCAGCCATTTGAAATAAAAAATGTTAAAGAGCTGAAGTTCCTCAGTAAGAAGAACAACCAAGACCGAAACACTTGGGAGCTCCTACTGGTATCCTGTGACACAGGCATTCAGAGAGATTTCTTCTCCCAGCCTTAAGTGTGCCAAAATGCTTGATTGTGTTTATGGTTAGAAGTATTAAAGTGACAGCTGCTATGGCTGGTATTTGTAATTGTAAATTCATGGCATACCCTAATTCTTGCTTTTACCTCTGTCTCATCTCCAGATTTTACTGTTATTTTTTCCCATCGGGTAGCGAATTGTAAAAAATAAATCATTAACAGCTTGTAGAGCCTGCATGAACCCATTAAAAGCCTTGCTCCCCTGATGAGGATTTTCCGCTACAACTTTCAACTGAGATTTGTCAGTTAATCAGTTTTTAATTTGATTAGTGTGTGACGTGGTTTTTGCATTTCAAGTTCTCAGTCAACATTTCAGGAAATATGAGGTCTAATTTATCCACATAAAATTCTAACTACATCAAGCAATTTTCTTTTTAATATGAACTTTTAATTTCATCAAGTTAGTTGAGATGCTTTTCCCATAAATACATCCTGGCTGGCATTAATTGTGTTACCATACTTTAATTTTTTGTTTAAGACGATATAACTGGATTGGAGTTTATTTGTGTAAAATATTTCATAGAGTAGAAAAGTAATAAAGTTAAGACTTCTAGAAATAATTCCTTTTTCAGTCTGTTTTGAAACTGATTCAGAATTGTGGTATGGGTATTTCGTTGGCTTCTTCTTTTTTTTTTTTGTTTTGTTTTGTTTTGTTTTGTTTTGTTATTTTGGTTGGGTTTGGTTTGGTTTTTTGGGGGTTTTCTTCTTCTTTTTTTTGCATCTTCTGTCAAATCTTTGCATCTTCGATCAAATGTCCTACTGCTAAATAGAGTAGTTAGTAGTTAGTGGTATGTGAGTTTGGATTGGCAAAGGGCATGAGACTTTTTTTCTGAACAGCAAAAATTTTTGTGTTTTTACAGAGGGTGGAAAATGGTTTACAGAAGTTGTGGGCAGCTATTGGAACTTCAGGCACTTATGACTGAGGTAAGAGTCTTGTCTTGCCTTCTTTTTTTGGTACTCTAGAGATGATATGTTTCTTTGGACAAAAATGTATGTGTGGTTTCCTTGTGGTAGTACTAAACTGACAGATGTTTACTTTTCCCCCCCAAGTTCTGTGACAGCAGGTTTAAAGCAGATGAGCTACATTCCCAGATATTTATCCTCACTTACAGCACTGAATAAATTGAACTAAAAATTTGCACATAGCTTCTGGTTATCCAAAATCTGTGTTGTGTCTGTCCCCATTGTCCCCCTCAAGGCCTCTCCCTACCCCAAAAATATTTGTTCCTGAGTTTTTGCTTACATACTCTAAAACTAGTAAGAAATGGTTTTATGTATGTCTCTGTGTCCTGGGGTGATATTATGGTACTGTATCGCCTCTCGTCGCCTTTATGCCTAGAGATGAGTCCTGTACCTTTAAGCTTGAAATGGGGGGGAAGGCAGTGGAATTCTTTCAGTGGCCTGTATTCAAAAACAAGCAGTGACTGCAGGCTGTGCTATTCAACACAGAGGTCTTTTCTTTTAGAGGAGACACCCTTTTCAGGGTGTTTCTTCCTAATTTGTCCCGAGACACTCTGATATGACATAACTTCTTACATTAATCAGTTGTGTTAAAACTGTACTGAATTTCTGAGTGTAAAGCACTGCTTGGATCAAAAATTAGGTAGAGAACCATGGAGAGAAGTAACGAACTGTGTAAAGCAGTAGCCAGATTTTGAAGGCACTTCAGCCAGTGGAAGATTTGAATCTCCTTCTTTGGTATAAATGTAATCAGTGGAAAGAGCCTGGATGCTCCTGAAAACACTTTGAGGAAAAACCTTTGGAGGATCATGGGCTAGCTTCACATTTGAACCATTTCACATTGGTTTTCTCCTTACATTTTTAAGGAAACTAGGGTTTTGATGCCACTGTGGTTTTGTGTCAATTGAAAGGGAAGGTGAGTCCCTTTTGTTTCTGATATGTGAATAGTACTTTGTCAGAAAGGGATGTGACCACAGAGTTTTCAGAAGGAAATTTAGTATCAGCTCATACTCAAATAATCTTTCCTGTGTTTAATGGTTGTTCCTCTTCACAGCTGCGTGTTTCCAAGAAGCTAATTTCCCAGCAGAGTTGATTATAACTGTGGCCACTTAGGCTAATGTCCAACAGTGGAAAGGAACATTGAGACACTGAAATCTCTCTCCCTCACCCTTCAGCTGGAGATCTGTTTTGCTCAGGTTGCCTTTGTTAAACTGTACTTATGGCAAAGGATCAGCTCACAGCTGCACATCTTCCGGTGTGTCCTGTGGTAGCACAATGTTGGAAATGGTGAGGAACAAGTTGCTGTACACTGTGTACCACATGGTTTCTCCCTCTGAGAAGATTTTTCCACAACTTTTATCTTCCCAGAGGTTTAAAGTCACATTTGGCACCTGTTCTTTACTACCTGATTTCTGATACTTCTTGTGTTATAATGTTAACATGGGCCCCTGAGATTCTATAAGCTGAAGCTGGCATTAGCAGCGCAATTATATATAGTATTAGCTCAAATGCTTAGCACAGCAATATGGTTCTGTGTTTTGATTTTATTCCTAGTCCATCTTTCAGACTGTATTTGAATGCCTACAGACTAATTTACTATATGCTTGCACTGCTATTGGATTTCAAAAGACACCACAGCAGGGAAAACTACCGCAAAAATAAAGCACTTACGTTTTGAATTAAACAAAAATGGTAAAAAAATTGTGAGGCTTTTATATTAAGGATACATATTTAAGGCTGTATGGATTTTTTTCTATCCTTTTAACTTCTATGTCCAGTGTGTGTGAACAGTAACTAAGTTAACCATGTGCATTTATTTGATTGGAACTGAGGCAGCCACTTCTACTGCAGAAATTCTCTTTGGAAAAAATGACAGGACCTTTTTTTAGAAATGGTTCTAAAACATAAACTCTATTCTATTCTTTCATCATATTTGAAAATTCACTTAATTCAAACATGAGTAAGTAGTGAGAGTTTTCTGCCTTCAAAACCCTTTCCCATTCCTTTTCTGTTCAAGAGAAACTGTATGTGGGCCTGAATTATGGGCAGGACAAGCTTTAAAATGAGAGGACAAATGTTCAGCTTAAATAGAACCACAGAATGGTGTGTAGACACTAAAGCATGTCCAGAAGTCATTGTGTCTAATTCTGCACTCAGAGAATGCATGCCAATTTACAATGTTTCTCAGTAAAGTCACTTGTTCAGCTTTGGGTTTGTGGCTTCATTCTTTCTGTGTTTCTCTTCACTTTTTGACATGGGATTTGTTGTAAATAAAATTGTTTGGGGACAAAAATTGTGTTTCAGTCAGGGAAACCTACTCAGTTTTTGGAACCAAAGAATTTATCATCCAGCTTTTGTCCTAATACTCAACCACAGCCTAAGAGATCTGTGCTATCCCATTTGCTATCCTGACCATGGGATAGCTAGCCCTTTGTTTGGAGTTTGCCTCCTCTTTCATCCCCCATAGTCTGAAGAATACTGACCAGTCTTTAAGTTGGTGAATTGTAATCAGACATCAGCATGCAGATTTCTTACCAGGACATCTCATGCATTTCTCTCACTCTCATCTAGTTCATGTGGAGCTATTTCATCCAGTTGCTATGGCAACCACCTTATGCATCATTGCATTTTTATTATATAAAGTGTACTGTTAAATACTTGATATGGTGTATCTCAGGATCTAAAGTTAGGTGATGTAGTTTACATAAGTGTTAGGGAATAGTTCTAGATGATTTTTACTCACGCTATCCTCTGTTCAAACAACACTTCATGACATTTAGGTAAAAGACTTCCAATGTGCTGCAGTTTTTACTGGAAGCTGATGGCTAGTTAAGAGGGGCCACTGTGAGAGATGTGCACCATCAGTTTGGACAACAGAAAGATGTCTACTTTTGCTATTACTCATCCTCACTGTCTACTGCACACTTCCAATTTCCTTAGTAAGGATCACATGGTCTTTTTTTCTGGGTGATTTAGAATTACACAGTATTTTGTATTTTACCCCTCAAATAAAATGTAACCAGGGAGGTACAAAATCTAGATGTGGCATTCAAGGAGACTGACAGAGGTGATGTGACCAGCATCCTGTTTAAAGGCTTAAGGCACTTCAGTTACAATTGCTTCGGTTGCTATGCTGTAATTAATAGAAGCTAGCCAAAACACACTTTCTTAGACAAACAGATTTAGGGTAACATAACAATGGACAATCACAGTTTCAAAAATGTCAGTTTATTACTGCAGTTAGGGTCCATAGGAGCTGTATTTAGCACGTCCAGAAATCACATCTGTCAACTTTATTCAATGCAGTAATTTTACCTGGCTAATGTCAAGACAACAATTTTGTTTAATTAGAATACGTTACAAGTTAGAATTTTTTTCTGGCTTCAAGTAATTTGGAAGGGTGATCCAGTCTTGCATGTAAAAGTGATGAATTTTTGTTAGTAGAAGAACTCACAGTTTGCCTTTACTTACTGCCTTCACGCCACTAAGTTTTGTTGCCATATTTGCAGTAAACTCTACAAAATCAAAATACTTATTGGGCAGTGGAAATGCTGCAGCTAATCTGAATGCAGAATTTCTTCATGTCTTGAGCTATGAATTACTGAAATTAAGTAATTGCCATGGGCAGATAGAGACAGAATGAATTACAGCAGTATCAGTAAAGAAGAAACAATTCTAAATGTACATGGATAAAGAAACCAGCAGCAAAATTCTTGGCTAAAAAGTTTTGATCCTGCCAGTGCTTTTAATATGGCAACATAACACTTCTTGACTGGTAACATTATCATATGTGAACAGGAATCTTGCCCTAAAAGCTGGAGATTGAATTATTCAGAACTGAGGAGAAGCAGCAAAGGTCAGCCAAAAGTGAGTGAAAATGTGGCCTGTTAGGAAGGGAAGTCTAGTTGTGTTCATGTCCTGCTCTGTGACCTTGGGCACGTAACTTTATCTGCAGCTTCCTCCATTATTTCTCCTACCATTTGCTAGTTTTGGCTATTTAACCCGCGATCTCTCTCAGGCAAGGATTGTGTCTCGCGGCAGGAGCCCTGATTTTAGTTGAGGCTTCGTCATAAGACTGCAAAGCAGGGAAGAACTAGCACAGTTTGGAAGTTGAGAGAAATAAATAGAATAGCTGCAGCAGTAGTTTGCCCTTCGTCCTGGCAGTAGTACATATGCATGCCTGACACTGACATGGGAAAATGAAGGCCAGTTGTACTTGTGACATTATTGTACTTCCAAAAATTGTGATAATGTATTTCTTTTGAAGAGTCATTCTGGCAGCCTGACAAAGCACCATTTAACTCTAACAATTAGTTTGATGTTTCTTCTGAGCAACAGACTTGCTGATTGCTTCAAGAAGACGGAAGTTGCAGTTGTGTTAGACTAGAATAAATTAGGGGATTGAAGTGCAGGGTGCTGAGAGGTTGCTTTTTCCGAGCTCCTTGCAGATTTGGGGATTTGCACGTCTTACTGCTGTGTAGAGTTTTGACATACCTTCTTCTTGCATATGTCATCTCTGTTGTCCTATTAAAACCTTGAGCTCCTTGTGCATCTCTCCTATTGAATCCTTTGCACAGCACAACTCATACTAATTTCTGTCAGTATTCTCCACATTCCAGTGTCTCAGGAGAGTGCAGCTGTTAAACACTTGTTGGGAATAAACTGTTTCGAATTTACAAATTTAGAGTTTAATTCAGAAAACAATTTAAAATCTTGTGCATTTTACATTCTTACAAAATAGAGATTGGTTCCAGCAAGAGCCCTTCAGAAGCAACTAACTAAAGCTTATTAAAATCTGTGTCATATATGAAATCCTGACCAAACAAAACCCAACAAAACTCAGCAGATATAACTCCTCAGAATATCTCTGTCTCCTCTGTGGAAAGCTACTGTTTAAGTGATGCTTTAACCTTGGCTCTTGGTATATAAACTGTAAGCAAGTTAGGGTGTAAATCTCCTCTCCCCTCCTTTTAGGAGGGTAACAAAGCACACCAACTATGTTGCAACCCAAACTCTTTAACTACTACTGTGTTTCTATTGTAACTTTTGTTTGTGCAAATGTTTATACACATGAACGCTTTCGTATTGCTTATTCTGAACTTCACTTAAGGGAAAAGACGAGTAATTAGTCATCATTTGAGGACAGAGAACACTGTGCATGAAAACACACTTTTCCAAGAACTGGATTGTGTAACAAAACCAGCAAACTGGTGTAGTCCTGAGTTTTCAAGCTGAACGTGTTGATGTTAAAAAAGGGTTCTTTCCCAGGCTTTCTTCTGGTAAACAGAAGAACAATGTTTTGTAAATATAGAAATGTTTATGTTCTTTCTTATGGGACGGACCTTCTTCTGATGTCCCTCTGGGATGACCAATTGGTAGAAAGATTTACCTTTTGTATTACCAATCAAACTGGCCTCTGACTTTCTGTATAAAAGAGGAGGTCGTCCCACAATAAAGGGAGAACCCACGACACCTGCAAAGGCACCTGTCTCGCTTCCTTTGATGTCTCTTGTGACAAACTGGAAATCCAGTTCATATGGTTTTTTGAGGGATCCTATGAGGAGGTAAGACCTCATAAGAATTCTGAGTGTCCAGCCCCTTCAGAATTGGCTGAAAATAATTGGTGAGACAGCATGGTGGAGTGTGTCTTGAAAAATCAAAAGGGTTTAATAAAATAACTGAAATAGTACAAAACAAAAGACCAAAGCTGAGCACAGTGTAAGGACCGATCCTTCACCTGCTACAACACCTCGAGAATGCCTTTGGTTCCTTTGTTCTGTCCCTTTTTCTACTTAATGGTAAAGGATGGATCTATTGGAACTTGGCCAATAGAAAGGGGTACAAGTTTTGACAAACAGTGACAAGGTCCAACACGTGCTTCTCTCCTGGCACTGATCTAATTACAAACAGAAAAAGATAGAACTTTCCAGTTAAACTTCCTAAAAAGTCAAGAGGTAAACTGAAACCTTTTTCCTAATATAGAAATGCCCACTCAGGAGTGGGGGATGCATTACTACAGGATTCCTGTAATTTTGTGAGAAAGCTAAAATCATCATTTTCAGTCAAAGCAGTTAGCTTAGCTCTTACTGGAGTAGCTGTGTATGTTTTTGTGGAGTTGGAAACAAGTTGAGGAGAAGGCTGACTACTTTTATCTACGAATCTTACATTTAAATATGTACAATTCAAGTCAGATACAAGGGTAAATTCAAGTGTCTACAGTGTACACTAGTCTAATTCTTTCCATATTCCCCACAGAAACAAGTTTCTTTTGCAGCAGTTTCCTGCCATTTCTATAGAACTATTAGGCTGATCTTCCTCCTGAGTGAAGAAAATTTATTGGTGTCATTTTTTCATATACACCTAATACCAAGATACCAATTCCTATTGCAGAATGAAATCCTAGTAAATTCTTTTTGTGCAGTGCTTCTTCCCAGCTGTGCCAGAAGATAACTTTATCTTAGCTGTCTGTCCATACAGGTAATGTTATTTTCAGTTGGGAAAATACAGCCAAAGAAGTGAAGCAGGGACACTTTATGTCCTTATAAGATGCTACTGACTTCAAATTTCATTTGTTTAAGGGTGTTTATTTGAATTAATCTTGGTACTTTAAAAAGATGGATGTATTGTGCGAAGAAAGAACTAGAACCTCTTAAAAATCTAAACCAATATATTTCTGTGTTCAGCCACCTGTTACTATAGAGTGCTGTTTCGAAATTGTTCTTCTTGTCCCTCTGTACTAGTATCTACAGATGTTTTTAAAGCTTATTAGTAGAAATGAAACTTGGTTTACCTTTGCTGCATTGGAGTGCAGAGGGTGGGACAATTTGATCTTCACGTGGGTTTGGAAATCACTATAATTGGTATTGTCTGCAAACAGGTGTTTAGAAGAAGGCTATGTTTTCATGTCAAGTGGAAGACAGGCAGAGTGGTGTTACAGAAGTTATTTAGAATGAAGAAAACTGCCCATAGGACACAAGAATTCTGCAAGGTGTCAGTGCTGTACCTTCAGGCTAGTGAATTGTCATTGGTTGTTTTCAGTTTGTGCCACATATCCCAGGATCTAAACTGAGTTAATGTTGAATAAAACCATGGAATTAATAAAATCCTCATGATGTTTACTTTCTTTTTGGCTTGAAAAATTAATTTTTCAGTATCAATACTCTTAAATTACTTTTGGAAATTCTTTTATACAATCCAGTTACACTTACATCATTTAGATTGTCACTGGTTGTTGCCTAGGAGGAACAGTTTCCAGTTATTCTCGCAAAATAATCTGTTTGGCTTGACTGGAATGTGAAGATTAGGACTTTGCATCCAAGTGGAATCAGGAATTTTAAACGAAATTATCCACTTACATATGAGGAAAATATAGGCAGAGTGGAGATCAGACTCTATTCTGATTAGTGTGTGCTAATGTAGTCTTCTCAGTGTAATCTTTTACCTTGCCTAAATAAACTTTTAAATGCATATTTTTCTCAAGGTGCTCATAGAAGTTTATGTTAGTGTGCAGCAATTCCCAGAAAAATAATACCAGGAGAAGTCACTGAGAACTGTGTTGTCTTAAAAGCTGGAATCACTTCTTTCCCTTTACATTTTAAAACATTGCACAAGACTCTCCAGGGTAGAAATAACGTCTCTAGCCAGCCTGATTTGTGTTACTAAAAGTAACAACACTAAAAAAAATTGCCTTCTATAATTTAAAATTAAACGTATACCTTATCACCAGAGTAGGAGGAATGCATTTCACTGTAGTTCTCATGGTAGTGTCCATCAGGAGGAAAAGAAAGAAAAACAGAAAACTCTTTCCCAATCATAGAATATCCTGGGTCATAAACATTTGGTAATGAAGGTTAGAATTCAGTGTAAATTCACTTGAAATGGTTCAACTAAAAGCAGTCATTATGAAGGGTGTGATGCAGCTTTTCAAAATTAGGATTTTAAAATTCTGCATGTTTTGACATACTGATCTTCCAAAGTTTATAAACAGTCATACTAATTCTTATATAATGAAGCTAAAAATCTACATATACCTTACTTTCTGTTTTGTAAATATATTCTCTTGGAAAAAATCAAGCTTTGTGGTTTCTTTGTCTCCATGAACAGCTTTAATTGTCTCCTGCTAAAAGACATGTAGATCAGCCCAAATTTACATTAATTAAGACAAGGTTCTGTAACCCACGGTGGGTGGGTGGGTGGGTGGGTGCGCTGGTCTGTGCTTTTGCAGAGGCAGTCATTCTTCATGCTGGCATGTGAAGGCTGTCTGAAATAGAGTGGGCAGGGCAGGGTTGGGGCTGTTGTGCTGCACACTTGATCAGAAGCATGAAATGCAGGGAGAAGCAAAGGCTGTAGGGGACACGCCCTGCAATGCTCCAGGTTCCAGGCACTAGGGCAGTACCTCTTACCAGTTACAGAAAATTCCTAATGCTGTTACAGGTAAAGGGGTACAAGTCCATCAACATTTACAGTGTCAAAGTTTTCTTGATGTCAATGCATTAGCTCAGCTGGGTAAAGCTGATGTCAAGGGATCAGAGAGGAATGGATGCTGTTACACAGCAGCACTCTGTTGTGTCACAGAGAATGGAGGGCAGGATCCACCTGTGTTGCTTTGTGATCCTTCTGGAATTGTCCACAGGCAGCCCTGATGGATCCAGTGGTTATTGCTTAAACTGCTACCTCAGATAACTGCTGTGCTACAGCACCCTTGTGCACAGGAGTGCTGCTCCCCCTGCAGTGACTGGAAGTGGGGGCTGCATTCCAGCCTGAATTCCCTCAGGATCCTGTCAACTCTCAGGCCCTTCAGCCGTAGCTCAGGCACACACACTTGTTTTCTTCAACCAGTGCTGCCATGGGGCTCCAGTTTGGGCAGAGAGGTGGAGCAGCAGCAATTGAAATTTCAACAAAGGTTTGGTTGTGTTGTTGTTATGCAAGAGTGACAAATCTTTAATTAATTTATCATCCTAATTGGTCTGAATTAATCCACAGTGCAACTCCATTAGCTTCAGCTGACCCTGTGACATCATTAAATTTATAGAAAGGTACTGATATTTCCCTAATGCAGCAAGAGTTTGTAAACAGAGTTGTACTAATTCTTATATAATGAAGCTAAAAATCTACATATACCTTACTTTCTGTTTTGTAAATATATTCTCTTGAGTAAATCAGGGACTATTTTACCCTACAGCACTGAGTTTCAGTTGGTATCAAACTCACTCATTTGCAAAGAGATGTTAAATGGAGTTTATGTAGATAAAGAGAAAAGCATAGGCTCTCAAGCAGAGCTTGAAAACCAGTAATTATGAAGGGTGTGATGCAGCTTTTAATGGCAAACTAAAAAGTGGGTGCATTGACCTGTTTGGAGTATACAAAAGTGTAAATTATGTTTTTCCCAAATTAGAATGAGTTTTCTGTTTACCCATAGCTGCAGAGGCTGTACAAGGGTGAACTGTTTATGTAGAATTTTGGAGGGGTTTGGGAAATATTGTTCCTTCCAAAAGGAAAATGTGATGTGCTCTCTACTGAGAACTCATTCGCCTTTGTCTGTCCTGTGCTGAAAAGCAAGATAACCTGATGTGTGCTTGAATCTGGATTTCCTTACATTTGTCTGTGTTATTTTTCTCTTCAATAAATACTCCTGCAGAAGGCTTGTATTGAAGGTCTCAGTGGTCTTAAGATATATTTGTGCTAGGATTTTTTTGTTTTGTTTTAAATTTTCCTTTCTTTATAAAAATGGTTTACTCAACAGATAATTGAACTTTGATCAGTGCTGCTCAACTGGTATACCTTGGAAACTGCTTCTTCTTTTCCAGAAGTACTGGTTGGGCTAGTGAAAGGTGCTGCTTCTAGGTAAGACACTTTTCCTGTGTTTATTATAGCTGTTTGAAATATGCTGCAGCAAAATATTTTGGTGCTGTTGCTGCTAGAATTAGTTTACAAAACCAGCCACATAATTTGCCATTTTTTTTCAATTAATATATTTTTCAAAAATTATCTGACATACAATAAACCTGAATCCTATATCAAAATTCTAAATGTTGAACCTGTATCAGTTTCAGTGTGCTTACTGAAAAAATACTGAGTCACCTGAAAGATGTTTTAAACCATGTTCATTGCCCTGAGCGTTCTTTTGATTTTGTGATTAGTTTCCTGATGACATCCTTCAGGTCTGTCTTTCTTCTTCAGTATCTGCCTGACACAGTGACTGCTTGCAGACCTGGACCGAAGCAGACTCTTTCAAAGAGACAAAAGAAACAACTTTTGAAATATGTGTTTCCAGAACAACAGCAGATTTGGGTATTTTTTCCTTGACCTTGCAGACCTTGGTGCTAGTGTAGCTCTGTAGGGTTGAATGCAGCAAAAGCAGGAGAAACAGTAAATGGGATTTTGCCTGAGGTAAGCAGTCTTTTTCCAGAGGATCTGAGGGCATGCTAAGTCACTTTAGGTGGTGATATCAGTGAAAACAGAGATTAGTGAGTCTCCACTAACTGCTATACAAAGAATGTTTCTTTTGAGCTGTCACAGCCTCAGATAGTTCTTGTCCAGAATCTGAGAGTTAGTCATAAAAGTCCACTTGACTAATCCAATTCTGAGATGGGAATAGTTTTTTCTATTTTCTCCCCATCTAGAGATCTGGATAAGTGGAATACCTCACTCTAATCACAGAACTGAAGGAGAAATATCAGGGAAGAAGGCAACATTCCTATTCTGGGTTTAACTCTAGCCTAACCACCATAGGTGAATCCTGTATGTCCTTTTGTGCCAAAAGCAAGTAAGTAAACTCCTGATTCAGGACTTTGAATGTCAAGGATGTACCACCTCTGTTTGCCTGAAACGCAGATTCTTTCTTGCTCCTTTCCATCTGGAGGCAATAGAACCATCTCTCTTTGCAGTAGCAGAGAGGTGCTTCTAACATAAGACTGCTTACTCATTTTCTTCTTTGCATCTGAAAGAGGATGCTATGTTGTTTACTGCTTGTCATAGCTCCATTCCTGGCTTTGCTGAAAATGTACTCAGAGTGCTTCTTTAGCATAGTTTGTCCTGTAGTTTGAGATTTGTCCGTGTCCTTTCAGGGAATGTGGAGAGTAAGTTTATTCTGAGTAAGCAGTAGTTTCATGTACAACATGCCCTAAAATTGCAAGAGCAGCATATCAGTCTGGGGAAAGACTAGGGTATTGAAAATAGAAGTCTGCCTCAAGGATTGTCTTTCATTAATTTTACTTACAATTGAGAGAGAAGAAACATTGAATAAAGACCTATCTTCCTTTCTTCCCTCTCTTAACTGCTTCTATCCAAATAATGAGTAAGCAACTATTCTTTAGCTCTCTTTTTCACTTTTACTGTTGTTTACCGGAAAAAAAAAATAAGACTCAGTTCAGTATGAAGCCTGCACATATATTTCCATCAGATTTGTCCCTTATTCTCCCTCCCCCCCTCAAATGCCAATGTAAAAAATATTTTGGTGGAAAATCAAAACTGCTGCTCTTTCTGCCAGTCTGTAAATGCTGTATGACAACTGGGCATAGATATTTAGCTTTCAAATATATTTATCTGAATACATTGCTAGGGCAGACTGTTTCTTGGTTTCTTCCTGCTTATTACAGGTGACATATTTGTCCCCATAAGCTGTGTTCCAACCTTCTGTGATTTCATTTGTTTTTCTGTGAATGCTTGTTTATGGCAACAGAATCAAAGCCTCAATGATTATTGCTGAGTGAAGTTTTGTTGTATATATAAAGAATGGAGAGCAAACCTTTCACAAAATAAAAAAGAAGGAAATTGTTTTGCTGGATCATAAGGTTGGATAACTCATTTTGGAACGGATTTCCAGAGGGCTCTAGTCCAACCTCCTGCTGAAAGTGGTATGGAGACTGTAGAACTTCTCTGAGTAACCTGTGGCAGTACCTGGCTGGGTGTGTGGGAAGTCTTAACCTCTTTTTTCCATCTCCAGTATATGAGTGATATAATAAATTACCTCCCTCTTAAACTTGTTGCTTGTTTTTGCAAGTAATCCTGGGGACATATTCCAGAGATACAATGCCATATTTGTTCTGACTTTGGGGGGCTGGGGATGCTAACAATACAGTGTGGGCTCTCTTGATGTTCTCACTGCCACAAAGTAGGCCGTTGTTAAAACAGACTTGTTATCCTGCTTTGCTTCTGTAAAGTTCACAACAATTTATGAATGTGTCTTAAAAATTATATCAGTGAACTGTCCCAGTTTGGAGAGAGGGGAATATTTCACTATTGATAATTTTTGTTCTGTGGCTAACAATATGGGGGATGCAAGGGAAAAAGAACTCTAAATTGGTTTTGGTATCAGTAGAGGATTGGAAGGAACTCTGACTACTCTAGACTGGAGATGGGTAAAGACTACATTAAAAAAAAAAAAGCCTTTGAGAGAAGTGTAATGTGCAAGATGAAACTGTGGCTGGGTGCAGAGAATAGCTCAGACTGGCAGGCTGGCCAGTTTTGATTGACATGGGTTTTAGGCATAAATGCATCCTTTGAAAGAGAAACTGACTCCATGACTACACTGAGCAGTTTATTTTCTGAGACTATGGTAGAGACAATACTTACAGAAAACTCAGTTTTGTTTGTGGATACCTGTTACCATGGAACAAATTTAATTCACAGATGAACTTCCATTTATGGATTCTGATGAGTAGTCTGAGGAGAAAGAAGTGCGAGTTAGCTGAAGGTAGTTCTTTGAATCTGAGTTAGTTACTTCTGTCTGTCCCTTATCAGTATTTCTGTGAGACACATCAAGGTTTAAATCAATGGGCCTAAATAAATAAATGAGGCTTAAAATTTCAAACCAAATTCCTTCTGTTAACACTGATCTGAATTCCTGTAGAAATTCCTACCTTTCTGACTAGAAGTGAATCATTAGTGATTTAATTATCTGGGATACAACCTAATCAGTTGGTAAAATGAGAAAGAGTACATTTCTCTCTCTGCTAGGTAGATCTAAGATGACATGTTGATCCTAGAAATAATTTGCTTTGAAAGTGTTCACAAAGCAGTGATTGTCGTGGTTGGATATGTAGCTCATTAAAAGGAATAGGGATTTCTTTCCCCAAAAATGAAAGACACCCTAAGAAACTGGAAAGGAAAATGGAGATGATGAACACAAACTCACAGTGCAGTCTGGATAGCAGGGCTCTGAATTACCTAATCTGAGGAAGACAATTGCCTGGGTGTTGATTTAGTACAAGTATGTGCTGCCTTAGGGTTGTTCAGGGGGTCTTTGTGTTTCTACAGTAGGATCTCTGTTCAGCTGAAAGGGAAGGGGAAGAATAGTATGGAAGTAGTTTTACTGGAATAGCAAATGCATAATCCTAGCATTTTTTTAGCTGAACACTATGACATCATCTCCCTGTTGCATTTTGCTTTTATTTTAAATTCTCCTTAGTTATCAACAGCAGCTGTGCTGCTCTCTTGTTAGTTTTGTGCGCAAGGGAGCACAGCACAGGAACTGCTTTTCATTACAGTTCTTGCAGACATTGCAGTCTTGTCAAGACTTAAATTAGAATAATAGTCTTTAAAAGCCATGTACTCTGGGTAGGAAATCAGTGCAGCGTGTGACTTGCTCTATGATGAATTTGTAATGACCATTTTTGCTTTATACTTATAACTGCATTAGATAGTGAGAATATACTAGATGGGTATTTAGAAGCGTGTCATGTTATTGTTGCTTAATAATGCAAATTTGAAAGATTAAATGTAATGGTCAAAAAGAAGAATCTGTTTTTGACAGCCTCATGCTGTCAAAATGTGTCAATATTTGTGCCTTAGCTGGCCATGCCAGACAAAGGGACCTGCAAACAGAATGATCAAATGTACTGTGAACCAAAATGTAACTTCCATAGGGTTATGCTTCTGGTGACTTTCATATAATTCCAACAATAAGTCCAATGGCCTTGGGAGAGGGCTGAAGACAGAGTCTGCCATGACACTAAGGAAGGGACACTGCCTGTGTGCATGGCATGAGATGGCACATTGGACTCTTGGGGCACATGCACAGCTCAGTGGTACACTGAGAAGACAGCACATTTCCCAGCTCCAAGCTGTGCTTCAGCTCCCATCTGCTGTGGGACCTGATGTGCAGAGCTAACATCTGCATCCCATATACTGTGTTAGGGAATTGGAGGAAAGCCGCCTTTCACAATGGATGGTAGTGCTGAGGCACAGTGGCAGATGCAGCCTAATGGTCCTCATCCCCTGTGGCTCCCATGTTCAATGTGCGTCTGATTTTGCCTGGTCACACCAGGGGAACTGGCACGATAGTTGGAAACTTCTGTTTTACAAGTGAGATGGATCTTCCTCAATGCTTTTAAGTCATCAGTGTTCTGAGCCCACTGCAAATCTAGAGCAGCTGTGGGACAGCCATCCCTGGGTGACACAAGCAGTGTGGTTTCCCAGAGAAGTCTCTAGAGTTGGGCATGAACATGCAGCAAAGGACTGGAATGCAGATGTATTGATATCCTGAATATCATGTGGCTGTGTCACACTATACTGTTAGTGCTGTTTACTTAGTCAGACCAAACTAAATTGGAATGTTCAAATCCCTTACAGAACACTTTTATGTTCTGAAGGAGCTATTGCCTCACTTTTGACTGCAATGTTAATTACAATTATCTGGAACAATATTTATTTTAATATTTACCAGGTTGTAAGATATTTGCAATAGGAAATTGAAATGCAGTAAAATTTGAGAGTCTCTTTTCCTTTTAGCTGGGGAGGCAACAGAGCAAAGTCTAAAATTCCATCTTCTGCTGCCCCCCCACCTTGTACCTGAAGTTAATTTGATCTCTTCAGAATAGATTTTACAGGAAGTGTTAGAGAGGCAGGTTGATAATATAGTTTATGATTTCCTGTGGTTCAGGTTGCATATCATAATGCTGTATTTGCTTCGTTCTCTCCTCGAATGACTTTAACATGGAATACATGAGTTGGTTTGGTGTCATGTGCATGTTGAGCCATAACAATCATACTGCTGCTACATAGTGGGAATCAAGGCTGTCATCATTCATAGGTCATGGAAAGATGCAAGGAAACTAAACATGCTGGTTATGTATTTGCTAGACATGGGCCTCATCCTTTCCTGACACCATAATATTGTTGGATATCTGCTTTTATAAATTCTGATATCAGTGGCAGTGAATTGAGCATACCATATGTCTATGTATAATCATCCAAAGAAAACAAAAGTGATTTTTTTTCCCCTGCTAAATCCATGGAATGCATTACATTAGTGTATTTTCTGCCTCATCAGGAGAGCCTGTAAATTGTGACATACATCATCAAAAGATTCTTCCTGTGATCATTCAAAATGGCACATGGTGTATTAGAGGTAATACACTTTAAAATGGCCATGAACCACCAGAATAATTTAGACTACCTTTTTCTATAGAAAGAAGAGCAAACCTGCATACATTCTCTAGAATATAGAACTTACATGAAAGTTCACAATGATCATGTGCATTTTTATATTGCAAAACCTATTCATGTGTTAAATATACATTGTACCAGAGGTGAGTAGTGTAAAGCTGTCTTTGCTGCAGAATTGTTAAAACCATTTCATCATGTTAATTTAGGCAGACACTGCATGGAAACTAAACCAAACATTATAACCTAGGGTTAGCCACTTTGTATATGACAGAGAGGAAAATAAATATGCTTTGATTCACACCCTTACTAATTTATGCAGCCATGCCACTCACAGAACACTTGAAAGAGGAACCAAATAGGTTTCCTTCTCCCCTCTTTTATCTTGTGTTTCACTGTGGTGACACTGCTGAAAATCTCTGTCCTGTGACCAGTTCATTGTCTTGCAAGGAAAAAATGGGTGAATTCTGATGACTTGCAGAGAGACTTTTTGGTGTCTACCCAGGTAAGCAGGCTACTGAGGAAGCTTAGAGAAGAATTGCAGCTTCTGTAGCAGCTTCTGTTTAAGTTGTGTTCTGAAGTAATAGCATAAGAATGTGGACAGCTTTGTTCAGAACTGAACAAAGGTAGATCTTTCCCCACAAACAAAACAAGTTCTTTTGCAAACACCAGTTTTGGTGCAGTTACTTGGAATCCTATCTGAGCATTAGGAATGTAGGTTTGAGGATTAAATCTTTAGATATCATAAAGAAATGGCACAGTTGAAAGAAGGTAAAGGAAGTTGATTCTGAAGGACTCTGAGGTTTTAGCAAAGCAAATCCACAACAATGAAATTGGAAAGATAAGAATTCTGTGTAGAATCACTTGTAAATTGCTAAGCTGCATAAGACAAAAAAGGGAAACTGAAGATCCTTTTTACTTATTTACTCTGAGTTTTTTACTTCCAGCTACTTATAAATGAAAATTAGTTATTTATTCATGTAAATGCTTCCTTCTGTTCTTCCTTCCAATCATGCCAATTTAGTTTCTTGTAGCTTCTTTGAAATGTCAACTGAGTGGTCCTTAACTGTATGGCTACTTGTCTTGGTTCAGAGACAGGTATCTGCCAGGGGAAACTGGAGTTTTCCCTGGAATGGAGAATGTAACCCCCCTTCCC
>VZUI01030573.1:0-20606 GCA_013401135.1 Cettia cetti | reverse complement strand
TACACCCTGGGATATTGTCCTGATGGACAGAAATCTGTCTTAAAACTCTGAAATATTGTCCTGATGGGCATAAAAACTGTGTTACACCTTGAAATATTGTCCTGATGGATGAAAAAACTGTGCTACACCTTGAAATATTGTTCTAATGGACAGGAAAACTGTGTTACACCTTGAAATTTTGTCCTGATCGAGGCAAAAACTGTGCTACACCCCTCAGGCTGAGAGAATTGGGCACCTGGGTATTTCAGTGCTCCTAATCTCCCTTAACTTGGCTGCTAATCCAATCTAACACAGGCTCGTTTTTCACAATAACGAGCAAACACGAATTCCTGTGTTTCCCTTTCCTCTCCCCAGTTCCCAGCTGAGTCTGGCAGGGCCAGGTAGTGCTGCTCCATTTTCAGGAACTCTCATCAGCTCTGGGGGATGCTGCCAGCACTTGGAGGCTGCAGAGTGTTTCTAAGAAGGGGATCTGTGCTTCCAGGGTGCTGTCACTGGTCCTGACAGCATTTCCAGCCCAGGAAATTTGGGGCTGTGGATCTGCAGGAGGCCTGGCCCTCTGCCCCTGGAGCTGCTGTTGGATGAAATCCCCAATATCTCAGAAGGGAAGGAGCAGTCCAGGGTTCCAGTCCTGCTTCAGGACGCTGCAAAGCCCAGGAAAAGCTGCTTTTATGGCTGCATGGCTCCACAGTGAGCACAGGAGTTGGACAGAGGGATTTTCTGGGGCTCTGGGCTGAGCTCTTTGGGAGCTGGAAAGCCAAAGGGGAGCCAAGGCTGCCTGGGCTGTCTGTGTTTTATTTCCACCAGTGTGTAGCCCCTGCTGTGCAGAGAGAAATCCTGAACTGCTCAGGGATGGAGAATTGACCTCTGAAAAAGAGTTTAATGATATGTTTAAGTGACAGCCTGCAATGAATTAATATTTAAAAGGACCCCAGGATTCATGCACTGGACTTTTGGGGTCACACTGAGGTGGCCTCGTGGTTTGAGTGAAGAGCACAAAGGATGTGACACTGGAAGGAGCTGGATGCAAATTCCCAAATGCAAAGGATTTGTTCTGTAAAGCCTAAACCAAGCTCAACTCACAGCCCTGAGGAGCTGCAGGATACCAGCAGCCTTGACCTGCACCCAGCATTTCAGTTTCCTTTATTTCTGGGAATGACTTCACCCTCACTCCCCCCCGAAGTTTATTCACAGTTTTACAGAGTGACATCTTCCCTTCTTAATGAATACCCTCAGGCCATTGAAAGCAGTTGCTGCTGCTCAGGAAGGGCCAGGGGAAGCTGGGCTGTGTCCTGGGAGCACAGGGGGTGCCTTGGACAGCCAAGCAAGGGCAGGGCTTCACTCCTGTTCCCCTCTCCCATTCCTGGTGTTTGTGTCCCTGTCACAGCTCTGAGTCACCTGGCTCACCTGTCCCTGCTGGTGTTTGTGTCCCTGTCACAGCTCTGAGTCACCTGGCTCACCTGTCCCTGCTGGTGATTGTGTCACTGTCACAGCTCTGAGTCACCTGGCTGTGCTCACCTGTCCCTGCTGGTGTTTGTGTCCCTGTCCCAGCTCTGAGTTACCTGGCTGTGCTCACCTGGCTGTTTTTGTGTCTGTGTCCCTGTCCCAGCTCTCAGTTACCTGGCTGTGCTCACCTGTCCCTGCTGGTGTTTGTGTCACTGTCACAGCTCTCAGTTACCTGGCCGTGCTCACCTGTCCCTGATGGTGTCTGTGTCACTGTCACAGCTCTGCTGCCCCTGCCTGTGCTCACCTGTCCCTGATGGTGTTTGTGTCCCTGTCCCAGCTCTGAGTTACCTGGCTGTGCTCACCTTTCTCTCCATGTGTTTGTGTCCCTGTCCCAGCTCTGAGTTACCTGCCTGTGCTCACCTGGCTGTTTTTGTGTCCCTGTCCCAGCTCTGAGTCACCTGCCTGTGCTCACCTGGCTGTTTTTGTGTCTGTGTCCCTGTCCCAGCTCTGAGTTACCTGCCTGTGCTCACCTGTCCTGATGGTGTCTGTGTCCCTGTCACAGCCCTGAGTCACCTGCCTGTGCTCACCTGGCTGTTTTTGTGTCTGTGTCCCTGTTCCAGCTCTGAGTTACCTGCCTGTGCTCACCTGGCTGTTTTTGTGTCCCTGTTCCAGCTCTGAGTCACCTGCCTGTGCTCACCTGGCTGTTTTTGTGTCTGTGTCCCTGTCACAGCCCTGAGTCACCTGCCTGTGCTCACCTGGCTGTTTTTGTGTCTGTTCCCAGCAGGGCACGGCAGGGAAGGCACAGAGGCCCAAGAGCCTGCAGTTAGGGGACAACAGGCTGACGCTGCTGCAGGGGGGCTCCTCGCTGCAGCAATGCACCCGCAGCCCTCCCCCCATCACCCCCAAAACCCCCCGGACACAGAGTAAGTCCTGGTGCTGGAATCTCGTGGGAATGGCTCTGTGTTTGCTGAGGGAGGGAGGGAGGGCTCAGAGTCAGCCCACAGTGGCTTGGGGCTGTTGGAAGTCTTGAAAATCAAGATTTATCCCTTGGAAATACAATTCAAAATGTTCCTGGAGGTCAGTGTTGTTGTTCCATTTGACAGACAGGGGTTTGGGGCTCAAACAATGGGAATGGAACTCCAGCTGCTGCCTCTGGAGCCCCAGATATCCCCAGAGCATTCCAGGGGCCTCAGTTTCCCAGGAGAACAGGGGTTATTGTTTCTGTCAGATAACAGAATTTGGCTGTGGCATCAAAGATCAGATCTGTGGCTGGCACATCCCTTGTTAAAGCAGCAGAGGGATTCCCATTTCTGGGATTTTCAGCTCCTTTCTTGTTTTCTCCTGGACAGGAAGGTTGGGGAGGGACTTTTCACATGGGACACGGGGGAACAGTTTTAAACTGCCAGAGGGCAGGGTTAGATGGGATTTTGGGAAGGAATTCCTGCCTGAGAGGTGAGGAGGGGCTGGGCTGGAATTCCCAGGGGAGCTGTGGCTGCCCCTGGATCCCTGGCAGTGCCCAAGGCCAGGCTGGAGCCCCCTGGGACAGTGGGAGCTGTCCCTGCCATGGCAGGGGTGGCACTGGGTGGGATTTCAGCTCCTTCCAACCCAACCCATTCCATGATCCTCTGAATTTTGGGAAGGTTTGTTGAGCCCTGAGGTGACCAGCACGTGCAGTCAGTGCTGCTGGCTGTAAATCCTCCCAGGGCTGGAGGAGCATCTCCAGTGGATGCCCAGGAGGGAACTGCAGCAACCCCGTGGTGTCTGTGATCAGCTCTGTGCCTAAATTATCAATTCTGGTAATTAATGAACAAGAACTCCCACCCCGTGGCAGAGAGTTCTAGGAGAGCTTGCTGTGCAGCTTGGACACTCAGCTGTGCGTGTTCCACCTGAAGGAGATGGAGTTTATCTTCAAGAATTACCAAAATGAATCATTTCAAAGGCTTCAAAAAGATGCTGGATGTAAAACAGCACAGTAATCTGATCCTGGAAAAGAAGAGAGGGGAAAAAGCCCTTTCTTGTGTATTCAGGAAGTTCTGTAGTTAATTCTGCAGCAACATTTAAATGTGGCTTAAGGAAAAAATCAAAATCCCGGGGCAGTTCCACCCCTGGCACTCCCTGGCTGCTGCATTTCTCAGTCTGCTCCTCCTTTTTGAAAGGATCAGAAGTTCCTGGGCAGGACCTGGCTGTTTTTATGTGGGCATCAAGTGCAGACAATCATCTAAACCAGCATAAAATTATCTGAGAGGAGAAAAAACCCAAAAAATAAAACAGGGCAGGGGATGAGCTGGGGAGAAACAAATTCAGGAGGGAAGATCAGTGAAAGGAATGAGAGATCCCTGCTCTCCCTAGCGAGGTTTAATTGCTGGAATCCCCCTGAATTCCCTTTATCTCCCCCATCAGCTGGGGTTAAACTCAAGGTGAGCCCTAGGGGAGCTGTGCTGCTGCCTGCGCTTGGGGAAGGGGAGACCCCTCAGGGAGCTGGGGGGGCTCAGCTGGGACCCCGCACAGCCGGGGGGTTCAGCTGCTGAGCTGCTCACAGGTGCTCAGGCCAGTGAACGGATCTCCCTTAAAATCTGTGTGCAACCCCATTGCCCGTTCCTACTCCACCTTCATTATTTGTCCTTTTCTTTTCCTTATTTGTTTTTTTTTCCGTTTTTTCTTATTTCTTCTTTTTTTCTTCCCTTTGTTTCTCATTTATTTTTTCTTTTTTTTGTTGTTATTTTTTTTTTCTTTTTTCTTTTTTCTTATTTTTTCTTTTTTCTTATTTGTTATTTTTTCTTGTTATTTTTTCTTATTTGTTATTTTTTCTTATTTTTTCTTATTCTTTTTTTTCTTATTTTTTCTTATTTTTTTCTTTTTTATTTGGCTTTTTCCTTAATTTCTTTTTTTTTTTTCTTATTTGTTCTTTTTTTACTTTTTTTCTTTATTCTTTTTTCCTTTTTTCTTATTTATTCTTTTTCTCTTTTTCTTATTTATTATTTTCCCCCTTTTTTCTTACTTATTCTTTTCCCCTTTTTTCTTACTTATTCTTTTCCCCTTTTTTCTTACTTATTCTTTTCCCCTCTTTTCCTTATTTATTCTTTTCCCCTTTTTTCCTTATTCTTTTTTCCTTTTTTCATATTCTTATTCTTCCTCTTTTTTTATTTTTCCCTCTTTTTTCTTACTTATTCTTTCCCCCTTTTTTCTTACTTATTCTTTCCCCCTTTTTTCTTACTTATTCTTTCCCCCTTTTTTTCCTTATTTATTCTTTCCCCCTTTTTTCCTTATTTATTCTTTTCCCCTTTTTTCCTTATTTATTCTCTTTTTTTCTTTATTCTTTTTTCCTCTTTTTATATTCTTTTTTTTTTCTTTTTTTGTTTTATTTTTCCCCCTTTTTTCTTCTTATTTATTCTTCCCCCCCCCCTTTTTTTTTTTTCTTATTTTTTCTTTTTTTTTCTTATTTTTTCCTTTTTTTTGGTTTGTTTTTTGATCCTTTCTCCTCTCCCCGTTGTCGTTTCCAGGCTTCCCCTCCCTGCAGGCTGACGGGCTGACCACGCCGCCCCCTCCTCCCCCCAAGAGCAAACCCTACGAGAGCAGCACCCCCAGGAACTCGGTGGAGGTGAGGAAATGGGAGCTGAAATGGGGATTTTGGAGAGCAGGAGGCCCCACTGGAATTTTCCAAGCTGCTCTGAGGGTGGTGCTGCTTGAAACCCATCCCATCATTTCACTGCTTCACCCCCTGAAACTACAAAAGAAGGGAAAAGTGGATTTTTTGGTTTTTTTTTTTTTTCTTCAGGAGATGGCAGTGGAGAGCAGTGCCTTTATTATTTTTTTTTTTTGTCCAAGTGGGAGTTGTGTTGTTCTTGGTGTGTGGGGGTGGGAAGAGATATGGAAAACACACCAGCAGCAAAAGTTTCAAAAACATGATCAGCCTAAAATACTGCAATACTTTGGGCTGAAAAATAAGTGTGAGGGGGGAAAATCACAATTTTCAGAGATCTCCAATGTCTCCTTTTAAGCCTCAGCTCGGCAGAATCTGATTTTTCAAGCCATTAGTGACTTTAATTTCAATCCTGCCCTCTGCCCCAATTCCATGGAGTGATTTTCTTGTAGGAATATCAACCTGCCCCTTTCCCAGTGCTGCATCCCTGATGCTTCTCTTCCACCTCGGTGTCTCCAGGCTGTTTGCAGTCCCTGACATGCAAATATTGAGTCAGAATCGTGTCCCCTGCCCCTGAAATGAAGGTGCTGGTGATGCCAGAATAATTCCTGCCCAGTGGGCAGCAAGGAAAGGATCCTTTTGTGACTGTGAGAGGGGTGGTGCCTTCCCAAAACCCGTCAGGAATTACCTTTGGCAATTAAAAGGGTGGGATGTCCTCCCCAGCCCAGTGTAGAGAGGATTTGGGAGTACCTGAGTGAGATAAACTGGGAGTTACCCAAAAAGAATTTGAGGGGTGATCACACTTAAGGACTTCAGCAGCACAGGAAGACAAGAAGACAGCTCCTCACTCCACTCTGTGCTGTGACACTGGAATAAAAGCCTGGGATGTGGGATGAGGAGGAAGTTTTTCTGCTTTGCCCTTCACGTGGCTGGAAGTGACTTTGTGGCTGCTGTGGGGCTGAGAGATCCCAGCTCCAGGGATGCCCTGGGAGTCACTGATCAGGGGAATTAATTAAAGAGCCTCCTTCCCTTGAGTCTTGGAAGGAAAGTAATTACTGCCATGGCCTGGCCTGCGGCGTCCCCCTGGGCTGGAAAGGATTTTTCTGAAGGGTTTTGTTACTTTGCTGTTGTAAAGTTGGGTCTGTCTTCCTTGGCTTAAAACGGTCCTGAAATGTTGAGTTTTGGCTGAGAGTGGAACCCTGAAATGCTGAGTTTTGGCTGAGAAGGGAGCCTTGAAAGGTTATGACTGAGGAGTGAAGCCCTGAAATGTTGAGTTTTGGCTGAGGAGTGAAGCCCTGAAATGTTGAGTTTTGTCTGAGGAGAAAGCCCTGAAATGTTGAGTTTTGGCTGAGGAGTGAAGCCCTGAAATGTTGAGTTTTGGCTGAGGAGTGAAGCCCTGAAATGTTGAGTTTTGGCTGAGGAGTGAAGCCCTGAAATGTTGAGTTTTGGCTGAGGAGTGAAGCCCTGAAATGTTGAGTTTTGGCTGAGGAGTGAAGCCCTGAAATGTTGAGTTTTGGCTGAGGAGTGAAGCCCTGAAATGTTGAGTTTTGGCTGAGGAGTGAAGCCCTGAAATGTTGAGTTTTGGCTGAGGAGTGAAGCCCTGAAATGTTGAGTTTTGGCTGAGGAGTGAAGCCCTGAAATGTTGAGTTTTGGCTGAGGAGTGAAGCCCTGAAATGTTGAGTTTTGGCTGAGAAGAGAGCCCTGAAATGTTGAGTTTTATCTGAGAAGGAGGCCCTGAAATGCTGAATTTTGGCTGAGTGCTGAATCACACAAGCTCCTCACTCTCCTGCCCTTCCCCATCTCCTTCATTTCCAGGATGCCCCTAAAACAGGCAGAGGGAACTTGACAAAGCCCCTTAGTGCAGTTTTCTGCAAGAACAAGAAACACCCAGCCAGCCCCTCTGCAGGCCGGCAGCATCTTGGTGAATTCCAGCTGCCCTTGCTCCCATTTTGGGGTGCTGAGTTTTGCCACCCTGACTGGGACACATTTTACATCCTTTTGGTGCCCTCAGGAGAAAAAACCCCCTGAATTTTGAAAGCTGGAAGGAAATTGGGTTTGTTGCTGTTTTACTGATCACCACACGGAGGGGTAAATGCTGAAGTTGGGCTGCAGGTCAGAAGCAATTAAAGTTTCTTTGAGCCTTACTTGAGCAACTAAAACATTTCAGCTTCTGTTATCTCCTGGGGATCTGTCCTTGACTGGCCCTGCCACGTGGAGCTGAGGCTGAACTCCAAGTTTTGCTCCTGAAAGAACCATCAGGACCTTTTTGGGTTTCTCATTTAGTGAAGCAGAGCAGCTCCCACTTGGCAGCAGCTGATTTTTCTGTGTGTTTCCATCTCCTCAGGTTGCTCCACCACTGCCCAGCAGACGTGAGGCCAAGCCTCCCCCTCCACCCCCCAAAACCAGGAAATCCAGCGTGGTGTCCTCAGAGCAGGGGCTGCAGTGAGGGTTTGGGGGTTCCAGCCAGCCTGGTGAGCTCCCCTGCCATTCCAGCACCTCCCCTGGAGTTTTCCTGGGAATTCCCACCAAGGAGCTGTTGTTGGGACTGGACTCCCTGCACTCCCTGCAGGGCTGACACACCGCTGCAGACTCTGGAATTCTTCTCTCTCCTGGTCTTGTCTGTCCTGAGTTCCTCACTGCTGCCATCCCAGCAGCTCCTTCCCAGTGAAACTGGGAATCCTGGGAGGATCTCACTGGTCCTGTCTGGGTCAGGGGCTCTGCTCAGCCTGTGCTTGGTTTGATCTTCATTTTGTGCTTTTTAATGGGGTGGAAAAAAATCCCTCCTGTGGATGTTGGAGATGACAGAAGCTGCACTTTTGGCAGGGCTGGACTGGTACCACCTGCACTGATACCAGGACTTTACTGATACCACCTGCACTGATACCAGGACTTTACTGGTACCACCTGCACTGATACCAGGAATTTACTGATACCACCTGCATTGATACAGGAATTTACTGGTACCACCTGCATTGATACCAGGACTTTACTGGTACCACCTGCATTGATACCAGGACTTTACTGGTACCACCTGCATTGATACAGGAATTTACTGGTACCACCTGCACTGATACCAGGACTTTACTGATACCACCTGCACTGATACCAGGACTTTACTGATACCACCTGCATTGATACAGGAATTTACTGGTACCACCTGCATTGATACAGGAATTTACTGGTACCACCTGCATTGATACCAGGACTTTACTGGTACCACCTGCATTGATACCAGGACTTTACTGGTACCACCTGCATTGATACAGGAATTTACTGGTACCACCTGCACTGATAGCAGGACTTTACTGGTACCACCTGCATTGATAGCAGGACTTTACTGGTACCACCTGCATTGATACCAGGAATTTACTGGTACCAGTTCCATAAACAGCTCGTGGCCTGTCTATTTATCATCAGTATTGATGAAGATTTTGCCTTCTCTTGCAGGAAATAATCTTGTTTGTTAATTCTCTCCTTTTGCTTCTGATTATCTTGTAGAAGTTGGGAAGAGCCACTCAAACCCTGCTGAGGGTGTTGCTCACAGCAGGAAATGCAATTATTGTGCTCTCCTGACTGAAATGGGTTTTCTGACCTTACTAAAAAGCCAAAGTCTGTTAAACCTTATGAAAAGTTTCCTCAGCAAAGGCTTTTTCAGGGGAAACAAAACCCAACCCAACAAAAGCCACCCCCAGGAGGGTTTTGCTCAGACTGAAGTTGTCATTTTCTTTTGTTCCTCCCGATTCTTTTGACGTCGGTGTGACTGCAGGAGCTCTGGCAGCAGATTGCCCTCATCCCAGAGTCATCCCAGATTGCCATCACCTCCAGCTTGGAGCTGCTTTGGAGGTGGCACTGCAGTCACATCCCATCCATCCCAGCCCTGAGTGCTGCACGCACTTCCAGCTGTCTCCGGGCTGCTGCTTCTCGGGGGAAATCTTGGGAATCTTCCTGGACACCCTGGCCAGGTTTTCCCCCCTCTCTGGGGCTTTCTAGGAGGTGTCAGCTCCTCGTTGTGTTCTTGGACACAGACACTGCTTGACTTGAAAGCCGCTGGGTTTTCTTGTCTCTGCGTTTTCTCCCTGCTCTCCCTCCCGTTGCTGCCTCCCTGCTGCGCCCACACCGACCCCAGGCCCTCTGGAACTTCAACAGCAACTTCTGGTCCGGGCTGAGAATTTCCCTGCAGGCACAACAACAGGATGTGGTCTGAGCTGTCTGAAGTGCACCCTGACAGCAGCTCCTGTTAATTCAGTGCCTCTCCCCACTCTGCACCTGCCCCTGCCTCAGCCCTGGGTGCTTCCAGCACAGGGTTGAGCCCCTCGGGTTCATCACAGGAGGCTGAGCTGGAGCCTAGGATGGGTTTCCCTGGTGGGGCCAAACAGGCTGAGCTGGCAGGGTTGGGTGGACTTTGGAATCCTCTTTTCCAGCCTTTTTGTTCTGCTTTAACGACCTGAACACGTGGAGGTACCTTGTGCATCCGGGTTTTTTCCTGGAGAAGGGAACCACTCCATGCAGAAAACACTCACAGGACAAGGTCTGGCCCTGGGAAGAATTTTTCAGCTGGTCTTTAACCAGATTTTTGCTCTTTTACTTGGGGAGGTTTGGCTCTGGTTGAATTTTTTTGCCAAAAAATTCCATTTTTTGCAGTTGCAGATTTTGAACAGAACCCTTGGCATGTGAGTGGTTAATTATCCCTCCCTTCCTTTCCTCCCTTGGTGCAGCTGCCACCTTCAGCTCTGCTCTGCCTCAAAATTGCTCCTCTCACCTGAAACCTCACCTGGGTTTGCTGCTCACAAGTTCAGGCTTCCCCTCTCCTCCCTCTGCCTGCCCAGTTGGGCACTGGGACGGGATCCTCTGAACTGGGAGGAGAGGAACAGCTGACACCAAAGAGCTCAGAGCAAGTTTTCCTTTCCCAGCACATTTTGGGTGTTTTCACAGGTAAATTTCCCACAAATGGCTCTAAATTCTGTTGTTTTTTGGTTTTTTTTTCCTTTTTCAACATTATTTATATTCCAGAGTTTGTGAAATTATCCCACCCCTCCTTTTGGCAATGTCCCCAAATTGGTGTCCAGTTCTCTGACCTGGCTGATAAAAGTTGGCATTGCTGGCTCAGAGGTGCAAGATGGAATTTCTGTTCTGTGCACGAATCATTCAGGACTTTGGGTCAGTTTTAGGGGGAAAAAAATCATCCAAGTGTCAGATTTTAAAAGGCAATTGGGAATTTGAGTGTGTGAGGAAAAACAGGGCATTTGACTGATTTTAAATAAGTGGAATTAAGTGCCCACTCTTAGGAGAAATCCCACCAGAATTCTGATTTTTTTGAAGTGTTTCTTCTTTGCTTGGGCACCTGCCTGAGTTGAGTTGTGAGATTTAATTTTCACAGACAATTTAAGGTGTCTCTACCTTGTTGGTTTTTTTTTGTTTGTTTGTTTGTTTGTTTTTTTAATTAGAATCAACTCTTCAGGTTAATTAGGTGCTTTAGGAAAAAGTGTTTTAAACTGGAGGGTTAAAAATGGGAATAGGACAGTCCACAATGTTGATCTCTGCACAGCACAAATTACAGCAATTTCTGCCCAATTCCTGATTTTGAATAAAATCTCAAAGTGAAAACATCCACTGTGCAGAGGAGACAAAACTTAACCCCCATTTCAGAGCCAAACTCTTCAAAGCTGCTGTGAAATTTCAACTCTTTGAGGATTTCAGTTTTTCCTCCTTTGGAGAAATGTGCTCAGCACTTGTTTTCTGCAGCTTTTAATTAAAATTTGCCATGCTGTGATAAATTCCTTGAAAAATGTGACAGCCTCTAATCCACATCAGGGGCAGAGGGGACCAGGCAGCTTTTCCTTGCAGTGGATTATTGGATTAGGAAAGGACACAGATTCCAGGGAGAGCAGCTCTGGGATCTGCAGGGCCACAGAACTCCAGGATGGATGTGCAGAGGGTTTTTTTGGGAACCTGCATCCCATAATTTCCCTGTTCCCAGCACAGGGTTTGCTCCAGACTCACACCGAGGTGGACTGGGCAGTGACAATGCCCCAGATTTTCTTCTCCTTATTTATTTTTATCATTGTAAATGGAAATAATAACTAAATCTGTAATTTAACTATTTTTTATATGTATAGTGAAAACATTCCTGACCTGCTTCTGCTACCTTTTGATTATTTTTATTTTTAATTAAAAACTTGACCTTGTTTTTACTGCTGCAGACCAAATCCACTGGTGGACCAGAGTGAGCTTTTCCAAAGACTACAGCAGGGAGGGAAAAAATAAACAAATAATGTGATTTTATGGCTGTTGAAAAGCACGAGGTTCACTTGATTCTTCTCTTTGAACATTAATTAAAGCACCTTTGGGACAGTTTGGGCACTACAGGGGTTACTCAAGGGAAGTTCACACCTTAACCTGTTTTTCAGGTCCATGTGGTGCTGGTTTGGGATTTTAGGCAGAGGTGGAAGCGCCTCAGCAGCTCCAAAATTCACCTCAATGTAGATTTAATTAATTCTTCTCACTGTGGGATCACAAAGGTTTAATCACTCTAAACCCTGGGACATGTTTGTGGTGAAATCAGGAGGGTTTGGGTGTGGTGGGAGGAGTTTTTGTGTGATCTGGGATCCTGGGTTGGTGGATTCATTGCAAACCCGCTTTTGCAGACTGCAAATACGATGTTTGGGGTTTTTCTTTTCAGTCCTTTGCAACTGAATCAGTAAAAAACACAGCTTTAAAGTGGCTCTGGAGAGAGCAGGATTCACTAAATGATTCACTAAATCTGTAAAGCAAGGTGTACAAATTTTCATGGATTTTTTAAAAAAAGTAATAACTGTTGTAAAGTTTGTAAATACATTTTTAAAATAAATGTAGTTTTTATGACCGAACCAGAAAAAAGAGCAGTAGAATTCTTTCTTCCATGGACCACTGGTGGGCAGTTCATTCCCAAGTTTAAGTTTATTCTTTAATTGAAGTTTCCTTGCTGTTTTACCCACAGAGGAGTGAGGTGAGGCCACGGTTTTGTCTGGACATGTGAAACAAAAGTTGTCACATCCAAATTGCCCCTGCTCTGCTGCTCCCACTCTGTGTTCTCTTTTACATAAATCAAATAATCTACACAAAAGTTTTCCACTATTTTAATGCAATCTCAGGGTATTTATTCATACATTGAGAAATTTATTTTAAGACAGTTTTGGAACCTCACTCTGGCTCTGTGGCTCCGTTGGGCTTTGGGGTTAAACTTCTTTTCTTCTGCCTTCTCCCTCTGCCAGCCTCTCCTGTAACCACACACAAATCCTGGCTTTAAAGGGCAGCAGTGACTTGGAGGATGGAATTTTCAGGTGCCCAAACAGCCCCGAGTTGGAGGCCTGGATGGAGATGAGCTGGGTGAATCTCTGGGGGTTTGTTCTCTGAAGTGCCTCAGCGAGGGGGATTTTTGTGCTCCCTCCCACCTTCCCCAGGAAATGATGAGAAATTGGAGTTTTTCCATGGGGTGGAACATTTCCAGCCCCTCCCTTTTCTTGCCCTGTTTAATATTCCTCTGGCAGCTCCAGGAATATGTTGGGTTGGAGAAGCTGGGAGTGGAAAAAGCTTCATTGTTTTCAGTGTTATTAAGCAGCAAGAAATGAGAAGCTCCTGAGCAAACCTCAGGGTCTGGTGGGGTTTGGCCCTTTCAGCTCTACAAGACAGGACAAGTTTTCCCTCAGTGAGCCAGGACTCATTTCAAATATCCTGGGAATTATTCTGGTGTGTTTTCCTGCCTAACATCATCTCCTGTAGTAAAAAAAAAAAACACTTAAAAATACTTAAATTACTGCTGCTGGCTCTTCACTGTGCAGGAAGTGCTGCTGGAAGTCATGGGCCACGATTCCAATATTGTGTTCATTACAAATAGGATTAAAGATGAGCTCAAATCATATTTATTTAGGTAGTTTGTGCATGAAAATCCAGTGGAATTCAGCCTCTGCATCACTGTTCCTGGTTTTAGGAGCCTTTTCCAGGCCTGGCTCCTCAGTGAGAGGCTGGAGAGGTTTTCAAGCACTCAGAGCTTTGGGGTTTGGCTTCAAATGTGAGGTGGAGGTTGAGCTGTTGGGATGGCCCAGGGACAGTGCCCAGGAAGTGGAGGCCATCTGTCCCTCTCAGAGCTGGATGAAAATCCCATTTTTGCCTGGGCAGGCTGTCTGTGTGTCAGGGAGCTCAGCTGGGGGGGCTGTGCTGTCGCTGCTGTGCAGCAGAAAATGGAAAAGCATTTCCCAGCCCGGGGACCCTGGGAGCTGCAGCTTCCATCTGGCTCAGCCTGCAGCAGCTGGGACACAGGGACAGCCCTGGGGCAGGGACAGCAGCAGGGACAGCTCTGGGGCAGTGGGGACAGTCCTGGGACCGTCCTGGGGCAGGGACAGCTCTGGGACAGCAGGGACAGCTCAGGGACAGCTCAGGGACAGCAGGGACAGCAGGGACAGCCCTGGGACAGCAGGGACAGCTCAGGGACAGCAGGGACAGCCCTGGGACAGCAGGGGCAGCCCTGGGACAGCAGGGGCAGCAGCGGGGACAGTCCTGGCACAGCAGGGACAGCCCTGGGGCAGCGGGGACAGTCCTGGCACAGCAGGGACAGCCCGGGGGCAGCAGCAGGCAGTGTGGGGGTGCTGTGTGTGTGCTCGTGGGGACCCGGGGAGGGCTGGGCTTGGTTGGGTTACTCCAGGCAGGAATCGCCGCCGCTGCAAGGGGAGCTTGGAACGGCGCATCCCCACCCTGGGAGTGTCCGGGGAGGGGATGGGAACGTGCAGAGATGGGGAGGGACCTGTGCAGGTAATTTTGGTCCCGTGGGAGGCGTCCCTGCCCATGGGACAAGGAGGATTTTAGGGACAAGGAGGATTTTAGGGACAAGGAGGATTTTAGGGACAAGGTGGATTTTAGGGACACGGAGGATTTTAGGTCCCTTCCATCCCAGCCCATCCTGGGTTTCCATAAGGGCAGAGCCAGCCTTTCCTCATGTGAGCTAAACTTTACTCCTCTTCCTCCTCCACCACCTCCTTTTCCCACCCCTCAGGAGTTTTATTTCAATTTCCCCGGCGTGATGACAGAAAAACCTCATTACTCACCACGGCTTCCTCCAGATCCCTGATCCTGGAGCTCTGGAAGGAGCCTGGGCACTCGCTCTGCACCTCCTCCAATTTTTCCATCTCCTTTGCAATCTGGATTGGAGAAGAGACACGAGGAAGTGACACAACCTTCAGGAAGGGAGATTTTTCTCCCCCAGTTAGAGATGGAGGCAAACTGTTCCACCACACAGCTGAAATTCACCTTTTCCTCAGGAACCCGAGGATGCTGGAACGAGGTGGGAACTTTTGATTGGAAAAGAGGGGAAAACCACCAGACAAAACCTTCCACATGTGCTTTGTCATTTAATTGCCGAGCATCCACCACGTGCAAACTGCCAGAATTTTAAGGGAAGTGGAGGAATTGTCATAAAATAACCCACCAGAATGTTGGAATTTAGGGAGAGGATCAGATTTAAAAAATCACACAGGAAATCAGATTTCACCTGGACCTCAGAGCTCCAACTCTCCCTTGGATTGGCTTCCCAAACTATTCCATATTGCTTAAGCTCAAAGAGACTTTATATACAGTGATCATGAAAAAAAAATTTATATATATAGATAGTGTACGTGTGTGTATATACATATGTATATATACACACATATATAATTTTTTTCATGATCACTCTATATATTATATATATGTGTATATATGTATGTATATGTACATATGTATATATATACACACACATATATATACATATATACACATATATAAACATATATATACACATATATGCACACATATACACACATATACACACATATATATACATATTTATACATATATATACATATATATACACATATATACACATACATACATATATATATATTTTTATGATCATTCTATATAAAATGTGTGTCTATATATGTGTGTATATATATATGTATATATATATTTATTTTTTTCTTTTTCTCCATGCAATAGTTTGACTTCTGCCAGCTCCAGAGTGCTGTTCTTTGTGCCAGGCTGCCAAATGCCACCTCACCCCTGATTCCCCCAATCCTCCTTCAAACCATGCATTGATCCTCAGATCTGGGGGGGTTTGGGGGACAGGCACGGGGACAGGTGTGGAGGGAAGCCTTTGTGACCTTCTTGGCTGATTTTTTGCAGGCCAGGCTTGTTCCCCAGCCCAGGACCCACCTCCTGGAAGGGTCCCAGCAGGACCTGGGCGCTCCTCTTGCCCCCTGGCTGGAGGCCGTAGGACCAGTGCTGAGCCAGGCACAGCCCCAGGGACAGCAGGCACAGCAGGACCAGGGCCACCATCCTCCTGGGCTTCTCCATCCTGCCAGAGACAAAAAACCCTCACCTGCCTGCTCATAAAGGCATTGCAGCTCCATTTGTGCCTTGGGGAGGGATGGGGATGAGCATTTCTGGGGGACAGAATCCTGGAAGGGGCTGAGCTGGAAGGGATCGTGGAATTCCAGCTCCTGGCCCTGCACAGACACCTCAAAAATCCCTCCCTGTGCCTGCCCCAGCCCCAATCTGCACCTCCTGGGTGGGAGGCCCAGCTGGATTTGCAGCCTCTCCAAGCGTGGATTAGCTCACTTGAAAGAGACTGGACATCTGAAAAATTTGGATGAAGATCTAAATTAGGATTTCGGAGTTGCAGGCATGTGTGCACCTCAAAGGTTGCATTCCCTGGTGGTGCTTGGCAGATGTGCTCAGCTGCTCTGATGTCCCTGCTCCTTAAAAACTGCCCTTTGCAGTCTCCTCTAATCCAATTTTTTGTTTTAATAGGAGCATCTGTAAGCACTGGATAAATAAAAGGGATGTGGGATGTTGTTCCAGCACGTTACCTGCTGCCTGGGAGAGGTTGTGGAGTAACTCCAGCAGCTCTTCTCCTCTGGAAAATGTCTGCAAACGTTCTCTCAGCTCCCTTTTTATACCCAAGGACCCCAGTGCCACCCCTTTGCCAGCAGGAGATTTTTTCCACTTTTCCCTCCCAGGCTGCAATTTTGGTGTTACTGTTCCAGTGTCTGTCATGAGCACAAGTAAAGCCCATAATTGGAACACCCTGGTGCAGCAATTAAACTCAGCTCTTTTCTCCAAGAGCCATAAAAGTAACAACCTTGCTTTTAAGAGGGTGTAAATCCCACACTGGGATTTTCCTGCTGGGAAATTCAGGAGCTCCTCTGTCACTGAGGTCTGGTTCCTTCAGCAAAAGTTCTTGGGTGAGTTTGAATTTGTTGGGGGGTGTGAAATGGGTGAGGAATTCAGCTCAGTATTTTTAAAAATCCTGGAATGGTTTGGGTTGGAAATAAAACTTAATTTCATCTATTTCTACTCCTGCCATAGGCAGAGACACCTTCCCCTGTCCCAGAGTGCTCCAAATCCCATCCAACCTGGCTTTGGACACTTCCAGGGATGGAGAATCAACTCATGCCACCTTCCTTTTTATCAGGCATGAAGCAAAGAACCCCTCTGTGCTCAAACACCAGCCTGTGCTTGCACAAGTGCCCAGAGCAGTTTGAAATCCTCCTCCTTAATATTTAAATTCAGGTGCCTTGGTGTTCTTTGCTCTATAAAATGGGATTAAACTGGACCAGTCTGTGATGGTAAATGTACTTTGTTGGCACCATGGAGCCTCTGGTGTGAAAAAGATTTTTAGAAGGGCCTGGAGTGACAGGGACAAGGGGAATGGGTTTAAACTGGCAAGAGAGGAGATTTAGGTCAGAAAAAGATAATTTGGGTTTATATAAGGACAAATTCCTGCCCTGTGAGGGTGGGGATGGAATTCCCAGAGCAGCTGTGGATCCCTGGAAGTGCCCAAGGCCAGGCTGGAGCAGCCTGGGATGGTGGAAGGTGTTGGGGATGAAATTGATGGAAATGATCCTTAAAGCCTCTTCTAACCCAAATCATTCCATGATTCCCTGGTTTTCAATCTTGAGAGGTTGTGCACTGCAGCTTTATGAAGATTGATTTGCATGCAGGAGTTCAATGCAGTAATTCTGACTGCAGAAATTGCATTTTTTTCCTCCCTGGCAGCTCCTCTGCCTTGCTGTGTGCTGTTCTGTGCCACCTGAATGTCTCACATTCCCTTTCTCCAAACATCCCTTGTCCTGCCTCCCACGACCTCTTGGAGCTTTCATGGATTAAAGTAATTTAATCAGCCAATGATTCAGGGAGGATTTGGTGGCTCTGAGCTCAGCTCAGCTGTGACAACTGCTGGCTCCAGGGGGACAAATGTTCCTGCCCCTGTGGCGTGGGCACGGGGAGTCACCCCGGGATTTTCCTCCTTCCTTCTTGCAAAAATGAAGGTTATTTAAAGGTAAAAGCAGATTTGGACATTTAAAGAGAGCTTTGCCCAATAATTGCACCTCATTAAGCACCAATTAGCCCTGGGGCTAATGAGTCTGCCCTCAACTTTTACTCCACAGGATTCTGGTGCATCCACAGGAATTGGATTTTTATCATCCTTGGGTCCTTTCCAGCTCAGGATATTCCATGATTCTCTCTATTCTGCCTCCAACTATTTTATTAAGCAAATATGAAGGGTGGGGACAAAAAGGCTGAGAAGTCTTGGGGAGGAATGAGAAAGCAAAACCAATTCCAATTAATGGATCAGAACCCCCACAGAACAGTTGGTTTTCCAGCAGGTATTTTATGCTTAAAAGCAAAAAAAATTCTTGTTCTTCTCATGTAAGATTTGGGGATTTTATTCAAATGAAGACAACCAAGCCATTTTTCTCTTTCACACTTTTTTATTGATGCAACTTAAATTAGCTGGAACCTGCAAATTTTGCACAGGGTTCTCCACACAGCTCTGTCCTGGCAAAAGAGGTACCTAAAATCCAGCTGTGAATGATGGTGCCACATGCTGTGATTATTCCATAGTGCTTCAGTGAAAGTTCAAAGAGATTTTATACACAGTGATTATGAAAATAGATATATATATATTTTTTTCCATACAATAGTTTTACTTCTGCCAGCTACAAAATATGATAAAGAAAAATAATTCATTTTGTTTCTCTAGCCCTAGGAATCTTCTTCTACTGCAACAGACACAACATTCCCACTGAAAGCCATGAGAAAGGACTCCAAAGTCACACTGCAATATTTCCCTGGAATCTACAGCTCATTTCTCCAAGGATATAGTGTTGTCCTAGAGCCTGATCCAGAGGGATCTGCAGGAAACAATCCCAATTCTGAACCCGGCAGCTCTGGGATTTTGAGCCTTGCAAATTCACCTCACTGGCCTGAGTCAAAGCAACTTGAAAAGGAGGAGGAAGCTGCAGCTCCCCCAGAGATCCTCTGCTGATCCCCAGCCCTCCCTGCTCCTCCCAGACTGCTGGCAAAGCAGCATTTTTGTAACAACAACTGAGACTACAAAACAGAAATTGCACTGCAAGGGAGACACAGCCCCCTGAAAAGAACTGTGGGACTCCACTGGTTCTTATTCCTCCTTTGTATTTCTACAGTAACAGCTTCATTTCCTTAAATTCAAGGTTAGTTTTAACTTTGGGGTGGTTTAAGCATCTGAGGTAAGTTCTTGATGCACCTTTTATCTTTTTTTTTTATCTTTTCTTTTTTTTTTGGTATAGTTTCTTCATGTGCTTTTTTGATTGTGTGTAAAAGAAAGGTGGTGTGAGCTGAGAACTCCATGGATCCTACAGGGAAGCAGCTCCTTGTCCACATCCAGGGGATGCTGAGGTCTCTGCCCTGCACAGCTGCAGCTCCAGTTGCTTTCTGCACAGGCACAGCAGCTCCAGGAGGGCTTGGAGGGCACCTGGCCACAGGTAAGATGCTTTTACAGCCACCTGAAGCAGCCCAAAAGGAACAGGAAGATCCAGCTGGGAAAAGGATGATGCCCAGGGAGCTTTCAGGGAGTCTTTTTTGCATAGTACATGGAGGGGAGCCAGGGAAGGATTCAGCTGCTGCAGCACCTGCCTCTCTCTGCTTGGCTGACAGCTCTGTGCTTTCCTCTCTGCACTCAATTCACCACAGAGGGTGAGAGCTCTGCAGGAACTCCAGCCTGCAGCAGGCAGGAAGAGTGAAAGCAGCATTTTCCTCACCAGCTGTCATTGACAGCGCACCTCCACACTCGTTTAGAGAGGATTAATTAAAGATATCCAATTTCTGAGCAGGGATGTTCCCATCAGCTTCCACCCCAGCAGAGACCTGAGCACCCCCTGGGGACTCTGAGCCACCCCTGGCACGGCCACAGACTGCAAAGACACCTGTAAACCTCAACTTGGTTGCTACTGTACAGGAGTAACATTTTCTATTCATATTGCAGCTACAGATTTAATAAATAGAATTGCATATATTGTGCTTTATAAATTAAAATGCATTTTTTCCAAAGTGAGGCAATGCTAAACAATGAAACCATTGAACACTTTCCCCCCCTCAGAACCAGCCACACTCTCTGGTTTCAGCACCAGCTCACTTCCTCACTCTGCTCACAGAGGTACAAACTCTCTGTTGGTACCTCTGAAAACAAAAATTCCCTCCCCAAAAGTGATCCAAAGGAGTTTTACCTAGGCACTACTGCAAATGTAAGGTGGCTAATAACCATGACTTGAACTCAGGAAGGGGAGGAGGTGAAGAAAGTCACGATGAATGTCTGCATTCCTTCCTGTGCAGCTGTGCTGGCCCCTATCTGACACTCTGGGACATGTGCAGGGGTGTCAGCATCTCCTCAAAGATGGCTCCTTTCACGTTGGATCCCCTCAAATTTGCTTCTTGTAGGTCACAACCTGACAGATCACAATTCTGAAGGGGGAAAGGAAAATGAACATTAACTGAACAGAGACAGAACTCTGCTCAAAAGTCTAACTCCACTTCCCTTAACTCCATTCAACTTTGCAGCTGGAGAAAAGCCACCAATCCCCCAAATTTGTGCCCATCCAAGAATTTCTGTGTGTTTATGAAGAGGAAATGGATGCTGCCTCACCTCCAGGTCAGTCCCTGCCAGCGTGGCTCCTCTGAGGTTGCAGTTCTTTAGTTTGGCATTTTTCAGCGTGGCCACTCGGAGGTTGATCCCGGTCATCTGACTGCCCTCCATGTCCACTCCCTTCAGGTTGGCACCTGCAAAATATCCCCACAGCAGGAAAATCAGCCAGAAACGCTCCAGGTGATGCTGCCCAAGAGCTGGGAGAGCTGGGAGAGGCAGAATTTAAGGATTGTTTGGAAAAACCAGCGCAGAGTTGTGGGATCTTCTCGTGGACTGTATAAACACAGCTGAAATTTTGCCACATAAATGTACAGGCACAGGGATGTTTCCAGGAAATAATTAACAGGCAAAATCTTACCTTCTAAATTAGCTTTTAACAGGCAAAATCTTACCTTCTAAATTAGCTTTTAACAGGCAAAATCTTACCTGCTAAATTACCTTTTAACAGGCAAAATCTTACCTTCTAAATTAGCTTTTAACAGGCAAAATCTTACCTGCTAAATTAGCTTTTAACAGGCAAAATCTTACCTGCTAAATTACCTTTTAACA
>VZUI01030559.1:0-75088 GCA_013401135.1 Cettia cetti | reverse complement strand
TTTTCTTTTTTTTTGGGGGGGGGGGCGGTCGGTGTTGGTTGATTGTTTTGTTTTGGTTTTGTTTTTTGAAAAACAAGGCAAAAACTTAGAAAACAAATCAATTTTGCTTAGTTTTTACTGACAAAAAAATCTATGCATGGGAATATGAACCGTCAGATTGCTTACAATGCTGTGTATTTTGTATGTGTGTGGTATTTACCTTTTAAATTGTTCTAAAATGTTTTATCAGAAGTCAAGTACATCATATTGCTGCTGGGCTCTGGAGCACAGGCTGGATGATGTGCAGGCCCTAAGGAGATATATGCTAGAGTTACAGCTGGGGTTAGAGCTGGTGGTGCTCACAACAGTAAGGCCATGGACCTAGACACTGACGATGCATCCCAGAGAGTGCTAACAACAGGGGAGATTGTGAAGGCAGTGAAGGCAGTATTTTGGGTTTGTGGGTTGTTTGTTAATTTTTTTTCTATTCTGTTCACTGGCGCCAGGTTCCACGCATGGTTCCCTTTCAGATGCAGCTACTCTGGCAAAAGAGCACCGTGCTGCTGCAGAGCCTGGAGATCTTCCAGCCACAGAGCATGCCCAGCATTGGATAGTGTGGCTTCCAGAGCGTTTGCAATGGCCAGGATAATGACTCTTGTAATGGTTTAGGAGATGAGATGATTTTCTGACCTGTTTTGAACAGGAAAAGCAGGTTGCAAATGTGCTGAGGAGGCAGCATCAGCCCACGCTCCCAGCAGGCTGGGATGAGCCAGCAGCAAAGGACAGCACTGCTGGCAGAATGCTCCTGGGGTAACTCTGGGAAGACACAAACATAAAAATCAGTCAAAGTGCCTTGTAGATTGAGCTAGAGCAGCTTTGAGCTCGCAGGTCCAGAGCCACTGGCAGCACAGCCCCAGCTGAATGCAGCAGCTCCATCAGGTGAGCAGGAATGAGGCTCCCAGCACAGCCCCAGCTGAGTGCAGCAGCTCCATCAGGTGAGCAAGAATGAGGCTCCCAGCACAGCCCCAGCTGAGTGCAGCAGCTCCATCAGGTGAGCAGGAATGAGGCTCCCAGCACAGCTCTGCTCATGGGAGCTGGGCTCATGAACTGTAGTCACAACTGATTGTAAGTTATGGACTCTAGAATTTTTTGAGACAATTAGGATAACCAAAGTAGGGGAAAGGAGGGGTTCTGGATACAATTGCAGTTTGTTCGTTGCAGGTCTGTAATTGAGCATAAATGAAGGTTTAGCCTCTAGATACCAAATAGGAAATTGGATTTGAAATCAGAAGGAAGAGCCAAGGAACAGTTTTTCTTATGCCAGCACCTCAGTTTTCATCCCTTTAAAAAAGGCTTAGTTAGGGGAAACATGCAATAGTTGTGTGAATGTCACTGTAAAAAGTACATAACTTTGATGAATAATTATGGAGCTAGTAATGAAGCAGACACTCCTGGCTCTTGGAGCACTTGAATTTGTAGCCCTGGCATTTGACTCAGAAATCCTTTAGAAGAGCTATTACAGAATTAAGAGTAACTTTTGAATTCTATTTAGCAAGCACATCATCTCTCTTCAGAAATTCTTCTCATTCCTTTGTATTGTTGTTGATTTCAGAAATATTCAGTTTCATATTTGCTTCAGATATAAAATTTTTGAAGTATACAGGAAAAAAAAGGTTGCTTTTTAGCAGACTGCCACTGAAAATTGAACTCTGCAAACTCTTTGTGTAAGAGGACTTGCATTTTTTTCCTGAATGCTCAAAACCACTGCCATCCCCACCCCCACTCGAATGGTTTTCTCTATTGTTCAGTGTACCCAGGAAAAATAAGATTCTGTGGTTTATAATTCATTTTTATTTTTTACCCACATAAACCATAGGGTGTTTTTTGAATTTTCATATTAAAAACACTCCATCATCTGTTCCCCAAATCAGCAGTGGAACACTGAAAGCCAAGGGTTGAGTTTTTCTGTACCTTTCTTTCTGAGTACCTTTGGAACACGCAGTGCTTTGCAGATCCCTGTTCAGACAGTGTTGTGAGACAGCAGCTGTGCAGAATGGTAACTGCTGAGACAATCCCCCTCACTGGGAGATGTTGAGAGAATACCAGTGGCCCCCTCTTCTCTCCTAAATGGGTTCTGCTGTTGTTCTTTAGGAATTACATAAAGACATTTCATGCTTGCTGCCCTTCAATCACCCCAAACTAGATAGATGTTTTTCAGGAATGGCAAACGAAGGTCTCAACCTCACTTCACCAAAGGTGAGGTTTGTAAATAGATAACCATCAGTAATATGGAAAACAACCCAAACTAGTACCTGTTGCTGTGGTGGCTCTGTAGTGCCAAAAGCAGTAAAGAATGGCAGGCTTGTTTTGGGGTTTTTAGATATGAAAATGAAAGTGGCAGTTTATAGTGAGGATGACATCATAATACAAGTGTGAAAGGAAAGCTTCTGTCCTGCCTTGTGATGCTCATGGGCAGCTGCTCAGATTGTGCTTCCAGAGCACCTTTGTGGCATGGCCTGGGCTGTGTTCCACATTCAGGGGTCTTGCACTGGGCTGGTTTTTGTGGATTCACTCCCTGTTCAGCAGGCTGGGCACTGTGTAAGCTCTGCACGGGGGGTATCTGCTCTGGGGTTCTCCTGAACCTCTCCCTGCGTGGCCTGCACACTCAGGCTGGATGAGAAAAGTGCCCAGAGCAACAGCCCAGGTTTGCTCTGATATGCCCCAAGTATAGGTTTTGTTTGTGGAATGTGTTTGTGGAATGAGCTCCTCTGGTTTTGGCCGTATTTGAGTATATGAAGCATGATGTTAATATTTATTCTAAAATTATCTTTGTTTTCCACATAGTATCTCAACAGTGAATAAGATCAGCAACTTGTGATTTTTTTTTTACACTCATCCCTCCCCCCCACATAAATTGTTCAGACTTTCACTTTGAGGCACAAAGAAAGTTGGTTTTTAAAGTAATTTTTTGTGAACACAGTAAATGCAGTTCACTTCAGACCAATAATCAAACCACACATACAGCATTTTGTCTCATCTCTATTAAAGTATTAAAGATAATGTTCTCTGGATAATGCTTCATGATGGGAAAACATTCCTCTCTTTCAAAAATGCCTTTGCATTTATCTTACTGCAGCGTCCCCTAAAAGATTGCTAATGTGGAGCTTTATAAATAATCCTTTCTGCACTGCTGTAAAAGTAATTTAATGGACATTTCTGGGAGGACAGGCCAATGGGAAGGTATTTATAGGAAGTATCAAGGGGTGCCTGACAAAGTGAGGTTTGGCTTTTAACGGGAGCTGGGAGTGGAGCTCGGTGTGGATGCTGGTGAGCAGCGGCTCTGCAGCGCGGGGTGAGCACACTGTGTGCCTCCTGCTCCCAGCCCACCCAGCCTGTTCTGAGAACAGCTCGGCTCTGCAGCCCTTGTAAACATTGCTCCAGCTGTCTGAAGCCACTGGAGTGACTGCAGTAGTTGCTGGAAGGCCAACCAAGGCCAGCCTTAATTATGCAGACAAAAAAGAGAAAATAATTTAAATGTTCCCAACACTGAGCAAACAACAAAGATCCCCTCTTAACCCTACTATAGCAGGAACACCTTTTCTCTGAAAGGCATGGTTTTTTGTTTCCAAAATGGCTCCTCTGCCTGAAAGCCTTCACTGAATCATCAGTCCTACTTGGCCATGCCTCTGAATCCATCCTCTTTTGCCAGATTTCTTTTTCTGAGAAAGGAGATTTTTTTCTATGCAAAATTCTGCACTACTTTTTAGAAAATAAGTCTGTAGAGGGTTGATTTGTTTTGATTCTTCTCACTTAAGTTTTTTGAGACATCCGGTGTGGGTTACCAGGAATCCATTCTGTAAGAATTAATGCTGCTTTTCTTAAATACACCTTCATGGGTCCTTTTCTTTAGTTTTGCATCTGTTTTGTGGAAACCACCAGCTGTGCAGTACTGGCTTTCAGGTAGTACCTTTAGTGGCTGGGGCAGATGGAAGACTTCCTGGGAAGTTGTGCATGGCTGATGTTGGAAGCAGTTTCTTCATGTGGTTTGGATGCTTCTCTACTGCTGTCAGAACAAGAGAGGGACATCAGATTAATTGTTTATAAATAAATTATTCATTACTTTTAAATTAATAAAACAAGAAGCCTGTGTTAAAAATTTCTCGGGTTCATCAACCACCATCTGTTAGCTAAGTGAATGTGATGTTGGGGCATAAATAAGGCATTAGGTGAACCCAAGTATCTTTTCATAACAGCAGAATTTTGGAGCTGGATAGGAGGAGTTTAAATATGAAATAATAGGAAGAATGGAGTGAGCTGGGACGAGGCATTGCTGCCGCTGCAGATGGGAGTTGCAGATAAGAAAAGCCCCCGAGGAGCTCTGTCCTGCCCCCTCTGCACGGTTTCTTGCTCTGAGAGTCCAGGCAGGGCCGGGAGCTGCGTGTGAGTGCACCCCCAACCCCCCTGCCCTTAACTGGGAGCTGCTCCTTCTCCTCCCGAGGGGAATCTGATATGGACTCATGAAGTAGCTGGGAGGGGGAAAGAACCAATGCAGCTTTACAGCTCCCCTGGTTTGGGGCCGAGTTTAGATGGTGAATTTTTCTGGGAGTAGGGAGAGAAATTGCTGATAAAGCTGTGAACTGTTGAAAGTTTGAGTTACGGGAAAGATCAGTGACGGAACAGCTCGTGATCAATATGTTTGCAAAGACTGGGACTAAAAGGTGCACTTTGTAACCTGAAAGGCTCTAAAATGCTTTCTATATGTGACCTGAAATGTCAACCAAAACATATATTGAGTTCTGGGAACTGGAGATCACGGTACTTAACAGAGATTTTATGTTATCTCTGTGGGACATAGTGGAAAATAACTCGAATTCAACTGATAATTGCTTAAGAAAACATTTACCTTAGCAGCCTGCACAAACCCAGGTAATTACATAATACCTACTTGAAACCCAGCTTTATTTCAGCTGGCCATGATACTTCTTAATTTTTGACTTTTTATTATAAATATTAAACACTTGCTGCATTCCAGCTGAGTGGAGGCTGTCTTCTTGGTGACTAACATTTTTTTTACCATTTGTTTGAAGTACCTCATGATAGAAAGTGGGTTAAAACAAAGTTATAGCAAAAATTGTCTGTGATACAGTGATACTGAATTATTAGTACATCCTAAGATATCCGTGTATTTTACCAAAGGTTGTTGAGTGCTGTGATGTTCTGCCCTGTGTGAGCCTTGCAGTTCTAGTGTATTTTCAAAACCTGAATGTCCAGCAGGGAACCTCCAGTATGGCCAACAGCTACTAGGAATTATTTGTTCTTCTCTGGCACATGTGCTGCAACTCTTCCTGAGCTGTGCCTTTTGAATGGGGAACCTGCTCTGTTGGTATTTCAATTGAGTGAAAGGAGTCCTGGGTGGCTGGGTCACTTGCTAAAATGTCCTGAGGTCTCAGTTTTTATGTTCACCATGTGTGAGGATAAGGAATGCCTTGCAGTTATCCAGATCACTTTAACTAGCATGAGTTAAGTGTGATTTAGACTGTGTATATGTGTTTATCATAATGCACAGAGCAACCAGGTTAGTTGTTGTTTTGTAGTTTAAAAAAGGCGTAGGAGTAGAATTAGATATACAGCCAGTCTCGTGTTTAGCCTAGCTGCATTTATACTGTGTGAGAAAGCTCTCTCTTTGTGCAGTAATCAGCTTTGCTCTTTCCCCTTCTCTTACTAAAGGGTTTAGCCTTTGTGTCTTCCACATTTTTGGTGGGGTGTCTAGTTTTCCCAGCCATTATTTCCTTCCAAGTCTTCTAGATGATTTATCCAGGTTTAATCTCACCTGATACCCCCTTTCTTCCAGATCCTACTCTTTTCTTGAGTAGGAGAGTTGGGCCCCCTTTTTACCTACAATAAAGGCTGTTTCCCTTCCAAATGTATGTAAACGTTTCCAGCCATTGAGCATCAGTTCTTTTGCTAAATTGCTGATGTGTTTTGCCTCAACGAGGTGTGGAATTCTCTCCCTTCCCTTGCTGTTGCCCTGTGTCAGTCTGTGTGCTGAAAGCAGCGCTGTGGTTCTATCACCTTGCTGCTGGCTCTTGAGAGCCACCAGGCACTACCGAGCACCACTCAGGGGGAGCAGATTCCCAGCCTTTTCTCCTTCATCGGCTTCCCAGCACTTTCTTGTTCTAGAAGCAAATCTCCCCTGAGCTGCTCTGTGCTCAGCCCTGGGATGAACAATTAGCAGTGCTACCAGAAACTCAGGCTTTCCTTTTCAGCTGGATTCATTGTATCTTGGTTAGCTGTCAGGCATTGGCCGCTTCTGGCTGTGGGACCTTTCTGTCATTAACTGGAGGTAGAAGCAGCGGGGACTTCTCTGGCGTTGGGTACAGGGGACACTGTGGAGGCTGTGAGCTCCTGCTGAGCCCTGGTTGCTTCGGTGCAGGCAGACCAAAGCTGTTTCCCTCAGTGACCTTTCTGCATGTGAGATTTCATCTCTTATTCCTGCTTGCTTATGTTTGTTTTGTGGGAGTCCTACTGAGAGACTCAAAATACACAAATGGAGAGAAATAATTCAAACTGCCTGTGATCTTAAACCTCCTTTAAGTTGAAAATAGAAAATTGAAGCTGTTTTGTCATTAACTTCTTGCTTTAAGCTGAATGTCTGTGCCTTTGGGGAGCTCACAAAGTCTAACCTGGATTCAGGTGTGTTTTTTGTGAGCATTCACACATCGTTTGCCAGAAAATGAGACCCCAGAGAACTCTCCTTTGTCAGCTTTTTTCTTACCCTGACTTTTTTTGGGGGGAATTAGAACTGCATTGGATCTCTATGTTAATTAAATTTTATAATACCCCTGGCCTCACCCCCAAGCTGCAATTTGTCTTAAAAAAAAAACCCAACAAAATTCTAGAAAAAAGTCCTTTTGCTATCGACAGCAGGATCCTGATGGTATCTGTGTGACTGAGAGAGTGACAGTGACACCAAATGAAGGTTTGATGCTTGCTTTAAGAAATTTGAGAGCTTGGGAGACATTTCCAGAATAGCTGAACAACTGAATCTCAATAATGTGATTTCTTTTTTGTTAAGACCACCCTGAGTATATTTTTTGTTGCATGGAGCCAGTGCTGATTCTGCTTGCTGGGCCAATCTGCAGCACATCTCTAATCTCTACTCTCTGCAAAATGGCCTTCAGTGAAGCCACTTGAATGTATTTGAAAGAAACAGACACCAGGTAGCTTGAAAGCTGTCTCACAAGCTGAGTGTAAAGACAACATTTAACTGGTTTCTAAATTTTTTCTACTTTGATTATAAAAGACTGAGTTGCTGTTTAAATATAATATTTAATGTCACTTAGAACTGTTTTATAAATGTCCTTCCAATCAAGCAGGAATTTATTTTTTGTCATAAGTGAGAGAATTCTATTTTACTCGTCTGGTCCAGGTGGTGTTTGACCTGCAAACAGGGGTTGTGTTGGAAAAAATATTGAGCTTAGTGTAATATATGTGAAAGTGATACGAAGTCATGAAGGCAGAGTCTCTGTGGGGGGGTGTCTGGGCAGGAGGGCACAAATAGCACAGAAAAACAGAACAATTTACATTAGAACATGCTCAGCCAGTGATATGTTTAACTGCTGCTTATCTAAAGGATGATTTTTGCTGCTTTACTGCTGTCTAAAAAGTATATCTAAGAAGAACTTTGTGAGAGATTTTCCTGCTTTCTGCTGTGAAGTGTATGAGGTCAGCCTTTTGTGGGAGTGGAAGCCTGTAATTGGAGACAGACCTGCTCGGTAACCAAAATATTTTCTCTTTTTTCTTTTCCCCCTTTTCTCTGTCTTTTGTATGTTTTATATTTGTCTTTCTAGCTAAGGAAACCTTACTGGTCTCCAGTGTCATTTAGCAGCTGGATTAGTTCCAAAGGGTTTAGGCTTGGGCAGGCAGCGTTGGAGTCTCTCAGCTAACTCTGCTGACAGCCACAAAATGTATGGCTGTGCCTCTCCAAGCCACGATGTCATTCAGCCTGGGATTTGGCCAGTGCTGGATTGCTTGTTACCCTCCATTGTTTGTGCAACTTTTCCATTATAACTTCTGTCAGTGGTGAGGTCAGATGGCAATGATGACATTCTTGGCATAGCTTCTTTTTTCATATCCTCAGAAAAAATAATCCCATAGTAGCACTTAGTTCAGTTTCAGTATTGCCTTATTTGTCCTATTGGCCTGATGGCTTATACTCCTCCTCCAGCTACTGTGACTACAGCCAGGCAAATGTCACAGGGTGGTATTTGCTGTTACTTGAATAAAGTTATCCTTGACCTCTCATATTTGCTTTCTGTTGAACGTTTTATTAGCAAATTTTTATTCCTGGTAAGGGAAGAAATGGTGGGAACATGGAAATGCAGAAATGCATGTATTGGCAAAACAGTGTGTGCTGATCAGTGCAGCTGGAGACAGAAACATTTGCAGCAGCAGCTGATGGCACAGCTGGGAGCAGAGCAGGAGCTGCAGTGACAGGCAGGTGTGAGGATTAATGTCCTATGAGCAAGCTTTCCACATGGACACCCTGCCTAGAAAACACACAGGGTAAAGTTGAACCAATAGCTGTTAAACTGGAAATCTGCACATCTGCTGTCAACTGCAGCTGTTTCTGACCTGTAAGTGGTTGCTGCACCTTTATTATGATGCAATTCTTAAAATGGCAAACCTTGAAAGTAAACTTTAATTCATTAAATCATAGAAAACCTTTGGACAGGCTGTGCAGCAGCTCTGGAGGCTCTGGTTCAAATGACAGAAGACTAGAAAAATCTGTTCTTGCATCGTAATTAGAGAACTTCCTACTTGAAAACAGTGACATACTGACTGCTAAAAGTTTGTCTTGTCCCTTTCCAACACATTGCAAGGACTACTTGGCTGGTGGATACACCAGGGAGTTCTTGGGATATTTACAAACAGATCCTTTTATTGCTGTGAGAAAAAAAAATTATGATGCATGTAGGACAACACTCAGCTGTTCTGTGCTGGGTGTTTGTTGCAGTAGCTGTGCCACCTTGGCAGAGAATAATCTATCACACCTTTTGTACCAAGCTGTAATAAATTTAGGAATGTAACCCTGACCTTTCATGCCATGTCCTAAAAAATGCTCTGTGCCAGCCTAAATTCTTGGGTATGTGGAGAAGTTGGGCTTGGGAACTTTCGTCTCTGATTCCAGAATCTGCAGTCATTAATGTGTGGAGGTGTGTAGTGAGAGATGCTGCTGTTGTTAATGTGTAGGGGGGTTATTGTTTTTCATAATTGCCTGTTTTCTAGAAAATATTTGCCTTCCCAACTGTCAGGATTTCCAGCATGCTGCTTCCTTGTCTTTCCTGCTTTTTATTACAAGAAGAACCTTCCTAAGTCATCAGTCATTTATCATTTCACTGTCATAATAACTTGGAAGAGTAGTTTTTCCTTTCTTTTTTTCTCCAATTTATTCATATGATACCACTGCTTATCCAGCACTGCATTCCCAAACAGTATTTTCATATCGAGTCCTTTTCAGGTGCATCACTTTACTTTGATCAAAAATTACAGAAAAGAACAAGCATTCTTCCAGCTCTTACCAGCAGGTGTCACAGCAATGACAGGAAGGAAGAGAGAAGTATTTTTCAGTTCCTAGTAATAAAAAACACCAATGAAATGAAAACTTTACATTTGCAGAAACAGCTTGAGAAATTGTACAGCCTGACTTTTCTACTGGATCAATCTCTTCAAAAACAAGATCCATGGAGCATCCATGTCTTTGCAACATAAATACTCTTTTTCTATTGCTTCTGTATCTTAGTCTGTTTTTTTTCCTTCTGTTTTCTTTTGCATGTAGCAGACGTTAACAACGGTAATAGTAGGTTATTGTAAAATAATTTCTTAGAGGATCTCTGCAAATGACAATGCTTTTTGTGTGTTAAGAATGACTGATTGATGAAAAGGATCCTTTTAGCAGGCAGAATAGAGTTCAGAATTAACTTCCTTTACCAGAGAAATCTGTATGCCAAACTATGCATGAATTTAAATATCTTGAAAATACTTTTTTCTTTTTCATGGCCTTTTACATACCTTAATACTTCACTCACTACAGCAGTGGCTTGTTCCTGAATACTATTATTGTAAATTGACTGAAGGCAAGGAGCAAAGAAAAAACGTGGGGAGAAAATAGCTCAGTCCTCACCTCATCCAGTCCAGTGGAGCACATGGTGGACTCAGAGCACACAGTGGTATTTTGAGCTAGGCAGGGAAAGAGAGAGGTCCAGAAACAAGCAGCAGGAAGAAGACAGCACAAGTAATGCTGTGGAATATTGTGAGGAAATACTGGTTACAATATGAGAATTAAAAGGCCTGGATTTGTGGCAGCATTTCCTTTGGGTTTGGGTCCTAAGTGAACAAACTAATGGTTACTCTTTCTAAAGGAACTGACACTAACAGGACATTCCTTCTCTCTGACTACCTGAAATAGCAAAGCAGCCTTTTGCAAGGTAGAAGTGACGTTTTCACCCTGCCTGGAATAAAGCCTCGTCTGTGCAGCAAGAGCGTGTCAGTGCCGAGCTCTACCCGCCCCGGCATGACTGCAGATCCTCTCCGGTCCCGCCCCATCAGCTCATTTGCATCTGAAAGGCGACTTGACGGTAAAGGAGACGCAGTCAATGGCTTATTGCTGGTGTCGGTGTGTGCTAATTATACCCTGGGTAATCACCCTGCAGAACATGTGAGCAGCTTTCAAACTGCCGGGGCTATTTTTACTAAACCTCGGCTATATTTACCGTGCATTCGGTTGGTGGCACTTGAGCATCCCCTTTCTGGTGTATTTATAGCCGAGAGCAGCGCTGAAGGGAACGGGCCGGGCCGCGCTCTGAGGGGCTGAGCCCGGCCTGGCCGTGCCTGCCGGGAGCGAGCCCAGAGCCGCTCCTGCTCCCCGGGCAGGGCAGCACGGCAGCATAAGGCCGGAGCTTTCGCCTCCGCGCCCGCTTCGGAACAGTCCCACACGGCACTGGGATCCAGGGGTAAGGAAAGGGCCGGCGAGACACTGCAAGGGAGAGAAAAAACCTCTGCAGTAGCACCAGGACCACCGAGATGAGATACACACTGTAAGGTCTGGCTTTGCCCACAGGGACTTCCCCCGGTACTGCTTGATCGGCCAGGATTCGGCAAATAATTGAAACTTGGTTGGAATTTCACATTTATTTCAGAAACAGTTTTACCACTTCTTGGCTATGACAATATCCTTTCAGGAATGGAAAATGCTGTTTATTATGAACTCCTCTGAATAATTATTTCTGGAAAAAAAATCTTTCAAAAGAATCTTGTGATTGTCTAATTGAAACAATGACGCTTGCAAACAGGGAAGCAGCAGTATTGTGCAGGCTGATACTCTGCCAGCACTGCTGATCGCTTCTTACGAAGGTGGAAGTTCACTGTTGCTGCCTCTAATCTGAGCCCTGAGCTCTCTATCAGAGTGCTCAAAATCACCACTCTGCCAGGGGGAATATCCAGTGTCCCTCACTTTCCCTGTCCCAGCCTGGCACAGCTGGTAACCACTGCATCACGAAAGAGTTTCTTCCCACTGTGTCTGGTTCTGCATTTTAAATAAATGACAATGCATTTGCATTATTTTTATTTATTTGAACACTATGATTTAAGAGCCTAAATGCAAGTTTTTCCCTTTATTTCTGCAAGTAGCACTGCAATCATAACTTACAAAAATGTTTAAAATACAAAATGTACATGAAATTACAATACAAGGCTCTGTAAACATCTAGAACTTAATCTTTATTGTCCCACATTTTTAAATATAAAACTTCAATTTGAACGATTTCCAAACCTCAAGGAATGACATCCATTATGAGTATCAAAAATAGAGTTTCAAAGCTTTGTATCAGAACAAAACTGGTTTTTTATTCTTTGGTTTAAAAAGGGTGGCAGTTCCCCTGATAACAGGTAAGTTTTACTACAGAAATTCAGATTGCTAGTTTATGGAATTTCAGAACTCACCCCTGTCTCCCTGGATTAATATGCTACCCCTTTATTTTCTTTTCCTAAACACTGATCTTTGACCCTCCTTATAGAAATGCTACCTCATCATTAAGGCTTTCCTTCAGGATAACCTAAGTTATTAAAAATTTTGGAAAAGTACTCAGGGAGAAGACAGGACTTAAGGGCAAGGAAGTGGATGCCAACAAAATATTAACAGTTGCCGGGTTCTGTGGTTTAATTAAATTTGCATAGTCCAATAGAGATCGTGTGCTTTTTATACCACTAAAATTATACAAGATTAACAGTCTTTATCTACGTTATCACACAAGCTAAAATAAAATTAAGACCCTTGTACTGAAGCTTTTACAAGGCAAATACAAAACTGCTTTAGCATCCAAAGCTATATTTTTTAAATTTCATTTTTAAATAGGAAAGCATTTCTATGTCTACAGGCATCAAGGTATTTAAAGGCATCAGAAAATTTAGTGCATAGCAACTCCGGATTGTTTGGGCTCCTATATTTTAGGTACAGTGTGAATTCCAGCTACTTGGAGAACCTGCAAGGAGAGTCTGTACCAGCAGGATAAAGGAGCATAAATCCCATACAGTATGAAAAGCTTTTCAGTCAGAATTCTCCTACAAACAATGGTTAATGCAAAAGACCCAATACATGAATGAAAACTGGAACATGCCTTGCCACCAGCACACGCTCTGAGACAATTACATAGTTCACTGCATTGTGTGGATGGTTTGTTTTGAAGGTTGTGTTAAAAACTTCAGTAGATGTATTTCTGAGCATGTGAGCTCTCTCTAGTCTTTAACGTACACGAGTAGAGGACAGAGTAAAGCACCATTGCTGAGGGACAATTACAATATCACACTTTTCAGATTCCAGCCCTGCCAATTATTTCCTGCAAATGTCAAGATTTGCACCACTGAACAGTACATTCACAAAAAGGATGCTTAAGATTCCCAGCAGGTACATAGTGGCCTTGCATTAAGTTGTTTGAAATAATTATGAAACATCAAGTTAGTAGCCTCAGGCTGCACTCTTAAAAGAAGTACATGATAAAATTACAATTTTACCCACTCGATATATGGTCTATTAAAAGTTCACAATTCAGCTATTACAGAGGTGTGATTACAGCTACTGTAATGGTATTGCTTGGGCACTGACTTCACTCCAGGGGTAAGGTTCTGCCTGCAAAAGGCTCAATGGGAAGTTTTCCTCACCACTGTTTGCCAAAATGCAACAGCAGTAGAAGCTGTGTTTACTCTCCCAGGTGTTATAACTCAGCACTGCTCTCCCCTGTCAGAGCCTTTCATTCATGTGAAGCCTGCAAAGGGCACGTGCTCCCCATGTGTCAACTGCTAAAATGGCCACACTCGTCTGGACTGGATCCAATGCAAATACACTTTCCAATCTTCTAATTCTTTGTGTTAATTCACCCCTAAGTTTTCATTAGATTGTCATGGGTCACCCAAACGAGCAACTAAAAGGAACACAGTGGATGTTCTGAGCTTCCAGGTAGTGCTGACCTTCCTTTGCCGTGACTGCTGTTCCCTGTGTGTTCCACGGAGGGAAGCTCTGTCAATGAGTGATTCCTGGGGGAGGGAAATGTGTGTGGCCTCCACAGGCAGTGCTGGATCCTCTCCACAGTGTCTAACTGGAAAGGCAGAGATTTTTAAGTAATGATGTAAACAGATTGTTTCAAATTCATCAGATTATGGGGATAAGGGAGATGGATCCTCAGAGCACAGCAAGGAGTTTACTGCTGCCCCGATGAGTCTTGTGTATTTCTTTGGTAGCTCCTGCTTCACACCTTTAAAATAAACATGGATACATCATTCTGCCTAACCCCTAATTCACAGTAAATTACTTCTCAGCAAAGTGACACTTACAAACAGCCTGAATTTAGGAGCTGTAACTGTCATCTCCTTAGGACTGCCAAGTGGCATGGTCGGGCATACAGCATATGAAAGATACAGATGTGATCAAATGATTTATTGCATTGAAAACTTAAATGCCACTGACTTGGTAGTTTCAAAACCATATTCTTCAGGGATAATGGGAACATTTAGATCCTCAGCAAACTTTAAATTTTCTTCTATATCTAACATGGCTTTGATGTTGCTGTTCTTTAATCTAAAATCCTACTGCTCAAATTTTTAACTTTCTAAGAAAAAGCTATTTCAAGAAGGAGCCTGTGCTAATAAAGATCAGGAAGATTATCCACAAAGTTATAAAAGTTAAATTTTGGAATGTAATTTCTATCCCAACACTTTCATGATGGAATGGTCTTTTTGCAGCCTATCAAGTAACATCTTCAGTTTATAAACAAGTGCAGATCTACATTTGGCTTTGCTTCCTATGAATCTAAGAAAGAAAACACTACAGTATTCATATACACAATGGCTTCCGTGGCATTGGCTTCAGATGACTGGTATGATTTGCCACTGGAAGACCTTATTAAGAAAAAAATGAAACAACAGAAGCTTTAAAGGCTTTCCAAAATGACCAAAAGATGTTACAAATCATCAGTTACAAACTATACTACCTCTAAGGGCAAGCAGCACACTGAAGATGTGCATTAAATCTTCTTCCACGTTCAGGACTGTGAATATTATAACAGCAAACTAACATCTTCACACATCTGAAGCACTTAAAATATAAAAGTATTCTATTTAAATGCAAAAAGCAAAGCTTGTCTGTAACTTTAAAACAGTTAAAATATCTGGTGTAGATTCTGTGTGTCCATTTTAAGTCTCTTTACAGCATCTGAGGAACTATTAATTAAAATGCTCTGTCTCTACATCAAAAATGTAACCCACTAAAAGGGCTTTGCAAGGATCCACTGTTCCAGTTCATAAAGGCCACAGAGTTGGAAGCACAGTAAGTCTAAAGAGGAAGAGGATAAAGAAATATTCAGAGAAACTGAAGTTTTCATGGATGTTGAGTCGTTAGCTTTTCCATTACTGGATTCCATCAGATATTCTCGTCTCCAGAGATCCAGGACACGGACGTGCAGGCTGGCTGGCCACTGTTGTTCCATGTGACACTGAGATCTGTGACATATCTCTTCCTATGATCTCATTCACTATATATAAAAAAAAAAAGATATTAAAAAGTGACAGTTTTTATGCTTTCTAAAAACCAGAACTATCAGTATAACCCTTTTAAAAAGAAATACTTTCAGTGCTAAGCCTTGATGCTGTTACATAACAGGAGATGAATGAGGAGACTAGCTTTAGCAACATTTAAGCAAGGGGGAAAGAAAGTCCTGCCATAATCCATGCTGGAGACTCCCTAAGCCCCTTGAAGAAAATAAGCACATGAGTATTCATGACATGCAGGTAACTGAGAGGTACAGCACAGGTCAGGTCTGTTGAGATTTCCCCACAGAACTCCTGTTCAAGAGTGTGACCAGCACAACAAATAATTCTAACAACTCCTGGCTCTTTCAGGCTACTTACAGAACTTCCTCAGAACTTGGATTCAGGTTAACAGAATAATCTTTTTAAACACTACATACCTATTAATTGGGCCAGTTTTCTCAGTACTTGCATTTCTGAAACCACAGTAACTAAATTTTATCAGTAAATGTCTCTACTGAGAGATTTAGTATGGACTACTATGCAGGCCACTTTGTGTATCCATGTGTGTCAACTTCAGCAAAGTTTGATCAACTTGTACTATTTAAAAGTGAGGGGCACCTCCATGAATGTGACAAAGTTAACCTAGATAATTAAGAAATGACAATCTTGGACTCTTACTCGAAATCCTATAGAATTGATTGCAGGACAATTGAGGTTGGAAGATGGTAAGAATTATCATTTTAAAGGCTAGGTGTAAAAGCAGTGATAGAAATGTCTATGTTACAAAAATGGACATTGGTAATGTTATCAAAGAAAACTGAATAACATTCTACATGGACATGAAAAATATCACATTAAATAATAATGACTAATTATAACCACAATCTAAGTTATTATTTAATTGTTTGAGGCAATGAGTCCTGTTGATTCCCATTACTGAGCAGGCAGTAAGTTATAGTATGTCTTTCTCCCAAGACTCTGAACAGGTTAAATTATAGAGGCTTTTCCTTAATCATTGGCATGAGTTTGCTTGGACCTTCTATAAACAGGTATTTAATGGATGCTTTTGTTGAGTAAGGACTATTCTTACACTTAGAATGTTTTGCTCTCCTAATAAGCTGCTTCTATTGCACATCTTAACAGATTTGGAACCCAGGCTTTCTGCCACTTCATTCTCCATTGGGTAACTTCACAGAACTGTGTTGATGCACTTCACCACCTTGTTTAATGCTTCCTTAATTTTCCATAGCAGGATTTAGTTTCCTACCAACCATTCCTGTCTGGTAGAAGCATAACAAGATCAATCTACAGGTGGTGTAAATTGCTCCTTGTTTATAGCACTGAACAGCCTGAGCATTGCCCTTTGTGGCAGCAGGATCCTAAGTGGTTCTGAAAGAAAATGTACTAATATTGTGAATATGCTGAAGTCCCTGTAGCATAGAAAATCCTACTCTGGAAAGAGGTTGTGTCTATATTCTTTAAAGCTGCTCAGGAAAGCGTTAAAACCACCTCCTGTCACAGCCCTGTGTGTAATGGAGGAGGTGTTTGCAATCCACAAGTGGATCACTGCAGTGGTTTCTCCTCAGGAGTGCAAGGACAGCTTGTTACACACATGGTATTGAACCCAAAGGTTTGAACAGGTCACACCTGCTAAGGAAAAGCCAATTCCCTCAAGCATTACAAGATTTGCAATTTATCTGATTTCAAAAAAACCTGCCATTCAATGAACTTAACTGCACTACGACACTGGAAATTGTGTGACTGCAGGTAGGGCACTTTCCCAAGTATTTTCATTAGGCCAACACAATGAATGCATGAGTAAACATCTGTTAAAAAAAACCCCACAACTTTTTATTTTTTAAACAAATTATAGATGTTCATTCATAAGAACTGTGCTCCACCAGCTTCTGTCAGGGCATTCATTAGCTTGCTCTAAGGCCCCCCAGCAGCTCTTACCTACTGAACAGTGGCTTTGTGCAAATCAGGTGTCCCAGCTGTTCAGTACTGCTAAAACTTTCATGAGTGCTACAATAAAACCGTTAAAAATAACGTTTTGAAGTTCAGTATTTTGAAATTATTAGTTACTTCCCTTTTGATGGCTGATCTGTATCTGTACTAGCACCATCAGCACAAACTGGTCTGTGCTGCAATGTTTTGTAGTTCCCACAGGCAGAGGTGTTTAACTGAACAGCACGTAGCCATTGGCACTGTGTTCTCCTTAAAACACATTGCACTGAAGACAATAGCTGGTCACATGGGGTTTTATTCGCCAAACTTCTGCAGAAGTCATTATGTAGAATATTAAAGCTGCAGGTTAGTTTGTGTTGCTTTGTTCTAAATAATCACTCATTTGTTTATAAGAGGCTGTTTTGTAGCTCAGTGGGGTTTTTGCAATACTTTTAGCACATGGTGAATACAGATTTACAGGTTTACATGGATTTCTATTAGAAACATCTACAATTTCTTAGGCAAATGCAGGACCATGTCTTCATTCTAACAGAGAATTCTAGTGGAGACATCTTACTTGTCACAGTGACTTTGTAAGAATTGCTTGTTTATAAAACCAACCACTATTCAAGTGTGCTTTTTTCAAAATAAGTATGCAAATCAGCTTTCTGCCAGAGCACCTTGCAGGCCTCAAGAAAAGGCCAAAATGCTTTTCCTGCTGTGTCTGGCCAAGGTGTTTTTTCAGAGGCCTTGGCCTCCCAACTAACACACCTTCCTATTTTATACTTCCCGGGAATGTCCATTTCAGCTGTCTGGAACTCTGTACCCAACAAATAGATTGGGGGAAGCCTGCAGACTCCAGAAGACTCTCCATTGATTAGATGGGGTACAGATGAGGGTAAAAATAAAGGCCTCAAAAGAAGCAGAACTTGCAGAAGGCAGCAGCTCAAATCAGTCTCTAATCTTTCATGACACATATTTGTATAATACCAGCATTATCAGAACTTGTCTTTCTGATGGGGAATAAATTAAAGCATTTTAAAATGTAAATCATGTAGTCAGTAAGAGAAAAAACCCTGCATTAAAATGTACAAGGCTGAAGACAAAATCATACAGCATTTTCCTTTTTGTATAAAAGACTAAAAGAGAAATCCAAAGGTCAGTATTTGAATGCATGACATGTCACCTTCTTCCAATGAGGAGCAAGCACACAACATGTAGTGGTCTGTGATTAAAACTGAAAACTTAATTCATGCACATAAATACAGATTTTCTACAATATTGTCTAGCAAAACTCAAGTTCTTCAGATGACAAACTGGGAGAAGAACAAATTTCAACAATTCTGAGAAAGGACAAGCTCAGGCTCTACTGCTGATGCTTTAAAAAACAAAAGAAAATTTCTTTACTTTTAAAAAAACCTTTTTCCCAGCTCTCCTAGTTTTGAATATGGGCTGTAGAGGCTACTCTGTCCTAAAAATACAGCTAGAAAGATTTCATACTCCCTCTGGCTTAACCTTAAGATTAGCAACCAGACACTGGGAAAGCAGCATGCACGGCTTTGCTAAGCCTCCTCTTGAGACCATTTCATTTCTTCAGCACAAGTTTGCAGGGGAAGGCTGCAGAGCTTGTTTGGGATTCACAACACAGATCTCCAGGAGGGTTTTCATGTTCTCTAGGCTCTGTCTGCCAGGTTCATGTGCATTTTGTAGTTCATACTTTTGCTGCCTCTTTGCAGAGAGCCAATTTCATTAGACTTTAGATGAACAGCTGTGCAAGTAGGACCCTGACTTTTCAGTCCACTGCCCCTCCAGTTAAATCCCTGCCTGTTTGGTACCTGTGGTGCAGGTGTTGACTGCTGATCCCATAACCTCTGCTCACTCCTCAAGTCAGGAGGAACCAGAAATGTCTTACACACTAAACCATTACAGAGCCCTTGCTAATATTTAGTGATCATTTGATACCTACTGATACCTAAAATCATTCTGGATGATCAATGTCAGCTGAGTGGATGACATCAAAAATGTTAAGTGTTTTCTGTGCTAACAGTCCAGGGTCACTAATCCTGAAATAATGACTGGAGCAGGTGAAAAGAGAGAGGGGTGCACCCACTGTACACACGTGGCATATTCCTCCATACAACAGTGATAACTGCACTTTGAAAACTTGTCAGATATGGCACAGATCAAATTGAGATACAGCAGGGTTTTTTAAAATATTTTTTCTTCTTCTTTTTTTTTTTAATATTGGGCTGTGAAATGGAAATGATTTTAACAACTTTTCTTTGTCTATATAATTGACCTCTTTGGCAGTTTTCCCAGATTTCAGAATTTCAGCTGTTACTTTATTTGCAATAGTTTCATCTTTTCTTCCCTTAGTATTTCTCTAGAATGTAAGCTGGCTGGCCAATTTATACTAGCAGTTAAAAATAGATTGTGCAGAACAGAAGTTAAGTTGGTGGGGGGAAAATCTGCTACAGATGGATTAGATTGGCCTGGTCAATACTGGTGATACTGCAATATTGCATTGCAAAGCTTTTCCCTCTCTGTGCTGCATTGAAAAAGGAACAACACACTACATTGACACTAAATGTGAGACAGAGCCTACAAAATTAAAAATTGCAAAATATGAAGCAGCATCCTAACATCAATATGGGCAGAACAGAGTAGAAGTAGCTCTGACTTTTGGCCCTGCTGTAAAATAAGAGCAAGCACGTACTCTGTTCTACTGGGTTCTTCCCGTAGTTTCCATTTCCCGTTGTGCTCTGTGTGCCTGTTTCCAGTCCCTGCTCAGTGCACGAGTGGAAGCAGCTGGAGCACCGAGGCCTCCCCTGCCCTGCCCTGAGGGCTTTGCTCACTGCAGGCTGGCCCTGGACAGCTGACAGAGCCACAGCCTGACAGCCAGACTGCCCAGCATGAGCCCTTCAAACTCTGCAATTCGAAATCCAGAGTTTTAAATCCTAAATTCAGGTTGAGCAGCTCAGCCATTTGTGCAGTGAGTGACACCCAGAGCTAGGGGCTGATCTGATCAGCAGTTCCAGCGCTGAGCAACCTGGCTGGAGAAATTCCCACCTACAGAGAGTGAGCCATGTTCACTGATGTGAACAGAACAAAGCTCTTGTGTTATGAGGCATGACATCATCACAAAAGCTGGTGCTCCTAATAATAAATTCCTGAATGTTTTGGACAAATTAACCCCCCAACCCCCATGAATTTAGAATAACAAGTTCTCTTAAGGTGTTTTTAACGTTTTTGAAGTTCTAATATCAAAAGTATTATCTTTTTTAATCAAATGCCAAGTGAAAACTAACATGCTTCTGAATTGCTCTGTATCTAATTTCCCCTCTCGTGCTAAAAGACCAATATTTCGTACTGGAACACAAAGGAAAACAGAAGTATATCTAAGTATATATATTTTATGTAAGAATATAAGAAAAGGAAATTCCTGAACCTACAGGCCTTTCAGGGAATAATGCAAGTAACCTAATTTTCCTTGCAGGAAGCCACTAATCTACTTTCTACAGGACAAGCAAATCTCTTTATTGGCAGTTACCAAGCATTTTAGGTTTTTCTAAGTCAAAAATACTGCCTGAAAACCTCCATGGAGGCAAACCAGTTCAGATTACAGACCACTAGGGCTGCAATGGGCAAGAGCAGAGATGTGTGCAAAATAAAACAATGCTTCCCCAGGGAGTTCCACCAGCCTCCAAAATGTGATTTTCCCAGGGAACTCCTGAGTTATAGACAGTACCTTTTGCACCAAATAGTTCCATTTGGGTTTTTCTCCCTGGGGTCCTTTAAGGTCTGTGCAAAATTCTGTCAATTGCAACATTCTGTGACAGCAGATTCCAAAGCTTAACACCCTATAGCAGCAGCAATGCTTGTTAGAGGTGCTGAACTTGCCCCAGGATTACCTGGTGGTCACTTACTGGTTTATTTCCCAGGAATTATCTTCCATTACCTTTTCTGTGCCCCCCACTCATTTTATTAGATTTGGCATTTTCTCCTCATTCCTTTTTCTGGCTGCAGAGTTCTAATAGATTCAACAACAGGCATTCATCTAATTCCTTTCTGGCATCAAGGACAAAGTGTGGCCACAAAACAGATCTAAGGAATAGCATTTTCTTATTCTCTGCTGTTCCTTAGACATTCCTAGCATTTATTCACCCTTCCAAGACTACTATTAACACTATTGAGCAAGTTTTCATAGAACTGTCCATTTTAAATTCAAGACAGCTTTAAATGAGAATAGTTAACACTGTATTGATGAGTGCAGGTTTTGCTCTTGCCCTTACTCTAGTTTTCACTTTTTCTCTGGTTTTCTTCAATCACAAGATCTTGCTTGTAGAGGTTTCTAGACAGTTTTTGGTTTTCACCCTTCTGAATAGCTGAGCAGCAGCAGTGTCACATTTACCCAGGCTCTACATGGGGTTCTGTATTACAGTTGGTAGTTAACTGGTGCTTACCCTTCCTGAGCTGCTGTCTGGCGTGTCATCTACTTGAGGACAGTTGTCACTGTCACTGCTCTGAAACCTTTTCACTGACACCTCACCTTGAGACAGCTCCTGCAACATGCCTCTTTTCCAAAGGACTCTGGGCATGAGAATCTCTAGTTCCTCAACTGTCAGCATCAATACACAAAACTTTCTAAGATCACTTATCTAATTTTTTTTTGTCATCTGTTAGTCACATTTCCCATTTAACTTCACAACTTTTATGTTCTTTTCTGATTTCTGCATGTGGAAGCAGCCTGTAGTGTCTCTCACAGAACAGTAATTGCATACTTAATATGAATCTTCATAAATAATCTGCAGACTGCTTACAACTATTTGACCTTTTTGACCATCTGTTATATCTTCATAAGCTTGATTGTTTTCTACAGTTTATTTTTTCAAGTTTGTCATAGCCTGTGATGCTGAAACTGCTCCAAAACTAAATTTAATTTTTTTCAAGAAGTTTTTGTACACTCCTTTCAACCAAATAAAGAGAGATTTCCTCATGTGGGTTCTCCTCATGTTTTGGTACTCCCTGAAGCAGTCATCTCACCCCTTCTATAAAGGATGGCTCAAGTATTCCATTAGTTATTTCCCTCCTTTGTAGATGCTCTGATCTCTTGCAGCACACTACAGTCACAGTTGCTCTCCTCTTCAGCAGTATAATTTAGAAGCTGTGCTCTTCCTAATTTAAGCCTGAAAGTTGGCTCTGTAAGAATTTTGTACTGGCAGTGGATACAGTTAACTTGTCTGATTTGACACTGAGCATTCTTCGAGGTACAAAACCATCCTACTTTCCTCTGTAATCCTATCTCTTGTATTAATACCACACTACGTTATGCCAAATACATAAAATACCCATTATTTTAATTTTAAAAAATGCCATGTTTCTCAATTGCATTTGTCAAATGCTAACACTTGTGTGTAAATGTGTTTCTCTCTGGGTCTGGGTTTCTGTTTGTGTGCCCTTTTTAAAAGGGACCTGTCAGTGTACATTTCACAGGCCTGAATTTGGGGGTTGCCACCCTATGTGTTATTTTTCAGTTGGGGATACTGGTATTTGAGGGTCATTTTATTATTAGCCTGAATTTCCATTTTTCAAGAACTGCTCTTCAACAATTATTCTGAACCTACCAGATTATAAATTGCACACAGGATATAATGTAGAATACTGAAATAATCTAAGTTATAACTTGTATTTTACTAATTGATTTGCTGTTTCAAGAATTTCATAGGAATGTCAGCTTGGTGTACAGTCCTTTCCCTGGCTTTGCCATTTCAAATAGGAGCTACTTACCTTACTAATAACATTTTGATAGGTAAGGAAAGCAGAATTAAGTTTCTTGAAAGCTGGCAAAAGACCAGTGTGGCTTATTTCAGTTTCACAAGCAAACTTAGGATCAGTCTACACAGTAATTGTGTGAAAGTTTTATGAAGAGCTTGGTTATTTTACTGTTACCAAATCTACTGTGCATTTACAGTTATTAACCTTTAAAAATCTATGGAGAAAGTAGAATGTGTTATAAGTGTTTATAGCACATTTGTATATGTATATGTTTTGCAAAAAAAGGACAGTATAGTTCTTAGGCATTGTAGGCATGTTTGTAATAAAGTGAAAACCACTAAAGCCTAAACACAAACAAGACCAATATACCATGCAACAATTTCTAATACTGTTAGTATTCTGAAGAGTCATAGTGCATAATTATCTTGCTTATATGTGAAATAAAGAAGCCAATATAATAAATCCAGATATTCTTACCCAATTATGGTGCACATTCAACTCTAAATCTAGTTATGAACCTGTATTCCTAATACTCTGACTGGTGGTGCATGCCACTGTATTCCATTTATTTCAATTGACATTGCTTCATCTTTTTGAAAAAGAGAAACATTCCAAATTTCTCAGTTAACTGATCTGGCCACTCTTCTACCTTGCCCATATTTGGCTTAAGATTATCATAGCCTCTTCTGCTGTTTTACTAGATCCTACAGCACTCAGGAAGTTCTGTGGCAGCTCTGCATACTTTGAGTGGAGGTTTTTACTGAGTGAGTGTACACCTGGCTCACAAATGTTAAATTTCCAGCTATTTCAGAATACAGGTGTCCAGTTATAGCAATACTTCAGTAGTACACAGTGCTTTTCACTTGCAGCTCTTAAAACTCTTAAAACACTTTCCCCTTTCCTTTGTGCTCCAATTTCAAACATTGAAGCATTTCAGTAAGCAGACTCACCCTCTAGATTTTCCACATAGGAGTTGGACATGAGTGCTGAATGTTGAGTCCATTTCTCTGTTGAACCTGATGGCTGGTATTCCAGGTCAGAGATAAAACTGTCTGTGTCAGAGAAGAAGACAGACATAACTACTGACTGGACTAAACCAAGAAGTTACAGTTCACTCAACCAGGAAGTGATTTTCATTTCTCTTTTAATAGCACTAAATTTAAATACCCCATTTCATTCACAAACACTGCGTATGTGACACAAGTAACTATCTATAAGTTATCAGAGTGCCTGTTAAAAACAGTATCACTTATCTTGTATATTTACTTGTATAGTTACTTTGCATTTAGCAGCCAGAGCCATAAAGGTAATGGTTAATTTTTTGGGTGCCTGCTTTGTTGTATCATTATGAATTTATACTACTTAAATTTTATTTTAGTATTTGTGTTTAGAACATTCCTCCTTCAGTTTTTTCAATTTGCTTTACTTACTGTGGTCAGATTAGAAGTACCTGTGGCCCTTGACAGCAGCTCCAGGGCAGGCAAAAGAGTCCTAGTAAGAAAAGCTTTGGTGCCATTTTCCCTCTCCCCCGGGCACGGGAGCCGCTCTCAGCTCTGGCTGCCCTGGCTGCCCCAGTGCCCAGGGCACGGCTCTGCAGGGCCCACACAGCTCCAACCAGAGCACCAAGTGTCACCTTGGCACAGGGGCTCCCTCAGACCTGGGCCACCTGAGAAACCCTGCAGGTAGTGCAGAGCTGCATTTCGTGGAACTGCTTTTCCTAGAGGAAAAATCAATGTCAAACAGTGTATTCATTATTTTAACCAACAAGTCTGTGTTTATTCAGTTGTGATTAGTGGCTATGCAGAGCTTACAACAGGGTTGGATTCTTTTCTTCCTGCCCAAGACAGGGTTTCAGGTTTAGTCAACTAGGCTTTAACACAATTAACGAAATTACTCTGGACCCTGGTTAATTTGTGTCCTCTGGATAGAGGCACACACTTGTTTTGCCAGCATGGTTTCTAAACCCTGCTCAGGGATGACTCCTGAGAGAACAAAGAAATCTACTCTTACTTCCTTCTGAAATCCAAGCAGCTCAAATTACTTCTTTGGGTGACTTCTTACTCTTAATTGTTCAAAGTGTAAAGTTACATGTGTTCAAATGGGAAGTGGAAAGCATTATCTGGGTTTCAATGAAAATGTCCACTGCCATTGTGAAGGAAAGGAGTAAATTAAGGACAAATCCTTGTCAAATAATAGGAGATAAGAAAAGATAATTCCCCCCCATCAATTACGGTAGAAACAGCAAGAAAGTGATCTTTATTTATAAATAAAGATCTAATGAATCCAGGAAGATGGGCAGGAAACTGCCTTATGATGAAACAAATTAACTGTACCAACAATCCTCTTTAGAAAGGTGAAGCTTTCAAAAGAGCAGACAACAAACACTGACAAAAAGCCTCCAGAGAGAACAGTGGAGTTCATTAGCTCATAAAGCAACAGCCTCTGCACCATAAAGACAGCACAGCTTATACAGTAAGGATTATATGTCACTCTGGCAGGGAAATATGTTTCTGAGCAATTTTTCTAATTAGTTTCACACTTAGATCCTGAGGTTGTTGTGTGCACTACCAAAGCTGCTGACAGTGGTGAGTGTTTGCTTTTATCAACCCCTGTGGAATTGTGCCATGCACAGCACCTTCTGGAACAGAGCATGCACTCTCCTCAGGCACACACTGCTCCTTGTTTGGGAAACGTGGGACATAAAGCAACAGCCTTTTCAACTGTGTGATACAGCAGAAAGATTTTGTTCTACACACAGACATTAGACAGAACTTGAGGTACCAGAAAAATGTGTATTAAAAATACCTTTAAACTTCATAATATCCTAAGTATTTGAGAAAGTTTTTTACTGCCTTAAGCATTACTAAAATACATCCTGTAACCAAAGAATATAAAGCCAAAATGAAAACTAGAAAGTTGAAACAAAAATCAAGAAAAATGACCCCTGATAGATCTGTTTAACTGCTCAAAAATTCGTACTTTTTTGATCAACCTCATTGTCCTGACTCAGTCTTTAAGTAAAGAAAGTTTAAGAAAAGCTTTAAACCCTCAATTATCAGAACCTGGTTTGGGTCAAAGCAGGAAGTCAACTTAAAATTAAGAATTCTGTTATGGATACAGGCAGATCAAAGAGCTCCTGGAGTCTTTCCATTTGGTTTTCAGGATCTCTTCCTACAGGAGTCAATTAACTTCCTGTTTTTGTAGCACTATCTGATTAAAAGTTTAGCCTGTGTGTCCTTTACTGCTGCTGAACTGAAGCAGGATGTGTGGGCTGCAGGACATAACCTAGAAGATGTACTGGTTTTAGAAAAGTAAATCTCCCAAAATATTCTAGAATGCATGATTGTCTGCAGTGCTGCTTCAGTCAGTAGCAGAGAGTGGAGTTTTTTAACATGCTTCACAAAAAGAAGTTTGATACAAACTGTGTGTTTTAGAGGACAGGTGAGTGAATTGCTCTCCTGACAGGTAACAAAGATCAGCAAACCTCAAGGAAAACTATGGTGAGACTGCAGCAGATATTTCCTGGGACACACACCTTCTTCTGCCAGCTCCAGACAGAACTCTAGCAGATGAATTTATGTGAAGAATCCCTGCAACTACGTCACACTGCTTAGTGCAGTATATTTAGCCTAGTTTTGACTCCACATGACCAGCAAGTGTCAACTTTCCCTAACAAAGAAGAAGCTGCCAGGCTCTAATTAACCCTCAGTGGTCTGTGCTGGAGCAGCCAGCTGACTGTGCTGGGCCATGGCTGCTGTGGCAAACTACCATAGACAGGATGGGTTGCCCTGCAAGGCACCATTCCAAGCCAGGGGCCAGGCTTGCTCTTGGTAATTTCAGGTTTAATGCCAACTTCACTAAGCAGTACTATTTCTTTCTTCAATTAACTCTATGGAATGTTGGAGTATAGTTTTCCTGTGCACATTATGTTTATAGCTGAACAGAGAAACTAATGTGCCTGCAGAATCCCAGCACCAGCTCTGCAATTATCTGCTACAGTAACAAATACTCTGCTCATGGCTTGGCTATGCTGTCACACTCTGCATTTCTGTATCCTGGTGAAACCAACTCAGTGCAGCCATGTTTACCTTTTCTCTCACACAAGAAGAAAGCTGAGTCTGACATAATTCAGCACAAGCCTTGGCTCTAGAGGACACGTGGGCTGTGTGGTGGAAAGTGGTGCTGAAGGGTCTGTGTGGATTTTTTCCAGGGTCACAAGGAGACCCTGAGCTCCTTCCAGTCCTGCTGCGATTGCCAGCAGGCACACCTTGGTGCAGAAGTGCCACCTGCACTGATGGAAGAAGACTCTGACCTCTTCTAATTCTTGAATGGGAATCCTTTTGAAGTGGTGAGCCAGCTGAGTTTACTTTGCAATAGTTACAAATGTTCTGTGGCTCTCACAGGGAGAGCTGGCCATAGACACCTGAGGATTTAGCTGACATTTTTACACGTTAGAAATCTGTAACTGGTCTTCTCAAAGGATGCCTCGCTGACACAGATCTTATGGACACAGTGAGTGAATCCCCTAGAAGACATGATCAAAACACCCTCTAAACTGCTGACAACCCCTGAGGCAAAACATTTCACCTTTGCTCACTGCTCCACCCTTCAGCTTTTAAGCTACTGCTCAGTCTGGATCTTCGTTTTGTTCATAACACACATTTCTCAAAGTAGATTTTCATTCTCGTTCAGTACACTTCAGGTTCTGCCTTGTCACCTCAACATCTCACTGCAGTACTTTTTACTGCTGTCTCATACTGCTTGGCAATACAGATTTTATAATCAGAATGCTAAGAAAGGAGGACTTTGAACACAACTTTACTAAACAGTTTATCCTGGTATAGTTTTCAGAATGCCTTTTAGTGCAGGATTGTTCTGAGAGTTCCAGGCACAGTGTAGGTTAGAGTCCTTGGCTTTTCTGGGCACACTGCAAGGTGCAACATTTCACTCTGAACTCAGGAAACAATAAAAACACCTTGGATTTGGGATGTAAATCTCAAGTTTGAGCTGCTCTCCTCCACACTACACCAGACTCCAGCATTCAGTACCTTCTGTGCTTTTGCAGACCTCCAATGACAGGATGCTGCCTTAATTAACACTGATCTGTTAATAAGGTTTAAATATAGTCAGACATATAAAGGATAGTCCTTTTCCAATACTTTCTTATTACTCACCACTTTGATTCTTCAGAAATTAAGCTGAAGCTACAGTAAAAAAAGGCTGCCTGCAAAAATGTACAAGCCTTCTAACCAAGATCAGAATAATCTGAGCTTCTCAGCAAGAGAATTTGTCAGCTAGAGAGTTATCACAGAACTATTAAAATGAATGAATGATAATGGCTTAGAGTTCTACATGGACTGTGTCAGACAAAGCAGACTTATTGCTTTATATATACAAAGTGCTTAGGGGATTTTTAGTTATGATTTATAGTAAATGCACATACTGGATTTTCTAATCTCCAGCTTTATGTAATGGAGAGGCAATGAGTAACAAAATGTAAGAGGATTAGTAGAAGGTCATCCTGATCTGTTGAATACAGCCAAACAATACCTTAAAAATGGTTAAATACAGGTGTACATGATAGAAATCTCATCACTGTAGAAAGCCATGAAATCCAAGGTAAACTCCCTCCTAAACTGCAAACCTCAAAAGATTACATTTGAGATCAATAGTATTGGGACAGTTTTAAACCTAAAACTTGACAGTGGGAATAGGTAAACCAGTACATTAGGAGCACTTTTTAAAAACAGGGGTGGAAATTAGCTAGGCCTCTTCATATAAGCAGACTGAATCTAACTTTGAGTAGCTTTTCTTTCAAGTGGGGAAGAAACTTCATTAGATGGGTGTGCAGCAGAGCCCAGTAAGGATGATGGATATGGGAAAGCCCAAAAACGACCAGCTGCCCATTTCCTGTCACTTCAACTGCCTTGTTTACAGTCTATCCAGGGAAATGTTACCCTGAGGTGTTGGCCAGAGGGCTGACTTGCTGGGAGATGCTAAGGGAAAAAAGTTCCAACAAGAGAATAGAAAAAGTAGAGGGGAACAAATAAAAGTGCACAAAGCTGCTTTTACTTAATTCCAGCCTGAAAGTTTCTGAGCTTGTGCAGCCTGACTACTACAAAAACCTAAGCAGAAAAGAGAACTTTTTCAGAATACCTCTGAGGTATTGTGTTGTTTCAAATATTTTTTATAATGTAATTTGAATTTTGTATCTACGTGACTTCATGCATTTTGATCCCTTGTTTCAAGTGAGTTAGAAGGTGTTCCCTGTAGGATGCAAGGATGGGAAGAGTGGAAACAAAACATAAGCACATATTCAAGGTGGAGATTAGAAAAGTCTAAGGATATCAACAAGGTCCTCCTGGAAAACAAGACAATGAAGAGTCACACAAAGTATGGATGGGGGAAAAAGGAAAGAGGTGTCCTTTGTGCAGACACATGGGCAGGATCTGCCTCTGGTGTAACCTGTGTTCAGTCACAGTCTGAACAGAGCCCAGCTAAAGGGCAAAGGAACACAACAGTGTGAGAAAGATTCTCCATCTGGTCACTGGCTAACACCTTGGACTTTGCAGGGAAGCTGCAAATGTGTTACACTTTCAGGAGATGCTGGATCAAGACTAATCCAGAAGCTCTTGGCTTGAGCACTGATGGATGAAGCAGCTTTGCAGATCTGCATTGTGGAGTGATTTGGAAGGGGTTTTGGTGTGTTTTTAAGAAAACACCTGAATGTTGGCTGAAGAGACAGTAAGAGTCACTTCTAGGGGTCTTACTTAAATGAATGTACTGTAACTATTATCCACACTGCCAGACCTGGAGATGGGGTGGGGGTTTCCCAGTTTTGTGGTATTTTTTGTTGGGATTTTGTTTTTAAGATTTTTAAATCAGATTCTGTCAAGCTATACAGTAATTCTGGGATTAACTTTATCATAGGGCAGCACTTCCATACTACACTGAAGTTTTGTAAAATATTTCTTGAAATATTCTATTTTCTTGGCAAAGAAATAGATACTATTTTCATTTTGAAACAGTGTATATTATTTAAAAGAAAGAAGATAATTTATGCTCTGAGAGTTTTTTCTCTATTTTAAGACTACTGATTTAAATATTTAAGGCCGGTAATCCAGACATGATTTAAAGAATTTTCAGCCAGCTTTGCCTTAGTGTTTTATTTTTAGAGGTTTATTTGTCTTAATTGGTAACCCTCAAAAACCAAATTTCCAACTAAGTAGAGCTTTCAGGTTTGATGTATTAGTTGGGAGAACATATTGTATCAACACTCATTTTATATATGTAATTATGTTTGGATTTTTTTTCTTTAATTGTTATAACATTATTGTAGAATAGCCTATTTGCTATTTGTGCCTGGCTCTATTTGTACAGAAACTAAAATTCAATTGCACATGAAAAAAAAATTTTAGAATTATTTTTTAAACCAGAGTAGTACTTAGATAAATTATTGAAAAAAGTGTTCTTGTCTAAACGTAGGGATTTTTTTTTTTCCTTAAAGCTGATTAAGCAGAGGAAGTATTCACTCACATTGAGAGAACTGAGCAGCTTTGCTTCTTGTCACTGAGCCCTTCCAGACTTTTGGAACAGCAGGTTTCATGCTCAACATCTGATTTGTATTTGCAGATTGGAAATGCAAACAAGCCCCAAAGCCTACCCCCAGGAAATCACTGCACAGTGGCAACATGGAAGGGAAAGGAAACTGCTCACAAACCCAGTGCTGCTGCCAAGGGCAAGTTCAGCATTTAAATCCATGTTCAATTCTCCATATATGAAGCATATTTAATCAGCAGTTATCAGAACTTCTTTAATTTTCTACAACAATCATTTAATAAAAGAAGTTAATTAAGCTGTGGCCATTTGACTCCCATGTTCATTGTACTCAAGCATCAGCAAGTGGCCGTGTTTTCCATGGGGCTCTGAGAGCTCCTCCTGTGATTCCCTGGCTTTGTCAGCACAGGAACAAGCAGTACCTTCAGTGCTAAGCAAAGGAAATAGTATCAAAAAGCAACAAATATTTGTGACGTAGAGAAAAAAACCCTTGCTTTTTATTGTGCGTCCATTTTAATTTCTGAAAAATTATAAACAAACTGCCAAGATGCTCATAAGTGCTCAACACTTCTGCTTACTTTGTGAACAGCCTGACTACAGTATTTAGTTATGCTTGATTTGTTTCTGTATCTTTTTTTTTTTTTGTAGGTGTGGAGAGAAGGATGAGAAAAAGGTATGTTCTAACGTGACACTCCTTGAAACATTAGATTTCTTTCTCACTCCTCTCTATAGAAGTATAAAATGCTATTTTTCTGCTGCATGCTGTTTCATAAAGTCTTGCTTTTTTCCCCTCAGCAAGTCCTTGACAGAATCAGTCTCTTCCTTCCTTTCTAAATAAACTTAAGTTGATTGATAAACAGTGTTTCTAAAAAGAGAGCTTTGTTTAATTAAGGTGGCCATTGAACTGAAAGCTCAACTAGATTGCTTTCTCTCCTTTTCTTTCTACTATGCCATGTCTTTAAAGGCATTTCTTACTAAATTTTTTTACTACTGTCCCAAGGTAACAATAGCAAGGCTCCATTTATGCAAAGAGCTGGGACTGACACAGATACTTAACAGATGGCCTATACTTAAGTCTTTATTCTACTGCTGATGCAATTAAGTAATTACCAGGGACGGTTAAAAAAACCCCCAAACCACAACATTTAAGGCTACTTTAGAAAAGAGACACTGGCATGATTCCCTTCATCAAAACCAAACACATTTTACACAACTTGTAAGGCCAGGCCTCCTGTTCTTTCAGTCTTTATTAGCATGACATGTTCTTTAAATTTCTTTGCATCTACACCTCAAATAGTCTGATATTTAGGATCTGATTTTTTTTCACTTGGTTGGGAAATCTTAAAAATAACAATAACTAAATAAAAAAAAAATTGTCCAAATATTTACAGTACAGTCCTTTATAGTCTGGCCTTTAGCATTATAATGTCCTTGTTCTGTTTATGTTAAACAAGTGAACTTCTCAAAAAGGTAGCCAGAGTGCAGAAAGCAAACAGCCACTGTGAGCAGAGGTGCTGAATGATGACAGGTATCTACAGAATGCCTGTGAGGAGACCAAGACAGTGCCAAAATGCATGTGATAGATTATCAGAACACCAGCCTGCCCTTCAAAACTGGGACAGCTCCAAGAAACAAGACTCCAAACTACATCTATGCAACTTAGATATTGCATTATGATTTTCACTGAAGCATTATCAATAAGACAGTGAGAAAAGACTTCAAATGACTTTCTTGAATACAAGGTGTCAATGTGTAGGAGTTGATCCTCAAGCCCTGTTTTACAACAAAATCAAAATCTGTGGGCAAATCGGACTAAAAAGCTTGAATTGTATAACTACAAATTAACAGACTATATAGTTAGTTTTAAACAAGTTGTTCCTTTGGCCACAAAAATATGATTCCATTCCGATGATATAAATTTCCTTCTGTGAAGAGCAGTGTGTTCTCCTCAGCAAAACTACCCTCCCACACCCACTTTGTAGTTTGATGCCCATTATAATCCCAGTATTGCAATATTGGATCCACTTACCATCATCTAGTGTGATGTCTTGTAGTCCTATAGTTTGAAAATTCAACTCCCGGTCTTCGGGCTCTGGTTTGATGTGCACAGGCGGCCCCTCGGGTGCGAAGGGAGATGAGTCACACACGGGGTGGGGCCCCAGGGGTGACACCGCGCCCAGGGCTCCCAGCGCAGGGCTGGCGGCCTGCGGCGAGTGCTGCCCCGAGCGGCTCCCGGGCGGCGGCGACGGGGCGGGTCCTGAGCTCGGAGATTGGTAAGGCAGAGGCTGGAGCTGGGGGGAAGAGGGGCCGGACAGCGGCGAGTGGCCCAGCGGGTGGGAAGCTGTCGGGGACGGAGAAGAAGCGGACGCTGGGTTCGGAGAATGGTACGGGACCTGCTGCAGCTGCGGAGAAGCCTGGCCGAGGGAGCGGCTCATTGCGGCGGGGATGGAGCCCTGCCCGGGGCCCGGGCAATGGTATCCCATCGATGGCAGGTGAGCAGAGGACTGTCCCGAGTGAGCTGCGTGTGCCAGCGGGTGTCCCGCTGCGCCGGATGCTGACACAGAACCTGGATTTGAAGAATGGAACTGCATTGGTGGTAGAGCTTGGCAGCTGAGATTTATCAAATGAGGTACGGCCGTGTCTTGCGGAAATGAAATCGCATCAAATCCTTGGCTGGAGGCAGAGTTCATAGGAAGACCAGGCTGTCCATTGTACACGTCGTTAGACTGCATAGGCTGGTAGGAAGGCCTCACAGGAGGTGCTGATGTTACCTGAAAAGACTGAACCACAGCAGGAGGCAAAACGTGACACTCTTCACTGGGACTGAGGTTTCTACCCTGCATGTGGGGCAGGTGTGGCACTGCCGAGGTCACCATGGCCGTGTAGGGTGGCTGGACGGGGCACACGAGGCTCCTGGGTGACGTGGACAGCAAATTCTCGTGGGGATGCCCTTGCTCCGGTGAAGGCAGCTGGGTTCGCATGGAGTGCAGGCCCTGCACGCTGCCCGCGTGCGGCAGGGCCAAGGACGGAACAGCAGACAAATCCACCTCATCTCTCTGCTCTTGCTTCATTATAACTGGAAAAGTAAAACAGTTTCACAATTCCATCCCACCCTGTGACAAACACACACCAACTGCTGCTTAACAACCACAACAGCACTGTTAGTGCCATTGCTTCCCTTCTTTTGCTTTGTTTCTATGCCTGCTACATCAACCCTGCAAAGCCAGAACAACTCTCCCAGCAGGTATTCAAGGGCAGGTATCTCCCCTTCCAGCACACCTTCCTATGCAATGTATGTTGATAAGGACATTTGCAACCCAGCCAGAGAAAGTCCAGTTCATCTAAAGGGTGTTCTCATCACCAGAGGGCAGGAGCTGCTGCAGGGCTCCACTGAAAATAGGCAGATGGGAGTTCAGTACCACGCACCAGGAAATGGTGAAGGAAATTTCTAGCAGGCTTCAGGCTTTCCTTAGTCTCTGATCACAGGGACAGCTGAACTTCAGCAGCGTGCTGGTTTGAGTAGTGCACCGTGTTTTAATTACAGCAACTCTTTAAGCACATCCCCCAGTTTCAGTGATGGCAACAACTGTTCTTGTAAGAGTTACAAACTGACACACTTTCAGTTACAGGTTTATTACAGGTTTATTTTTTTAAACTACTGGTAGGCTCTCTACAAGATACTTCTTCTAAGTACTAGTAGAAAAATGCTAATGCTTAAATGCTCATTTACTATTTTATAAAATACAGTTAACTAAATATTACAGTCAAATGAACTGTAATACATATAGAGTGTTTTAAGTGCTTGTGTAATAACAACTGCAGTTACAATTCAGCTTGCTTCTTATTTAAGTAGTAACTGTCGTTATTTCATTCCCCTATTTAAATAATTTAAATAGAGATATTTCAAACAAAAATATAGATGTGTAACTATCTTAGGAGCTGCTATTCTTGAAAAACAGTTGACAGATAACACAGAAATCGGATAACACAGTTAATGTGTACTTGGCATACCAGACACCTCGGTAACAGTGCCTAAATTTAAAAAGTAGGTAATTTTAGAGCAGAACAAGTGAGCATAGCTTATTTTAAATTGTGTTAACTAATGGAAGTTGGCTTTGTCAGCATATACAGAAGTTTTAAGAAGTTTATATTAATATCCATATTCGACTTCAAAGACTCCTTCAGTTATCTGACCAAGTGCTCCAAGCAGCACCAAAGGATCCCCACCATCACTGGCACCTTGGGAATTCTGACTGTCCAAATGGGCACACAGCTCTGACATAAAGCAAGGGGCAGGAAGGAGCAGGCCCTGCACCTCTGCTGTGAGCTCTGCCTCACACCGAGTGCGAGGGACGAGGCTGTTCTACTACCTGCAGTTAGCATGGCCTGGTTTTACTGCTGGCTAGGTTACAAGCTGGTTTGTCTCAGTAAGCTGCAATGTGTCCAGAGTGGGGGGATAAATAATTTCACCTCCCTTGTCTCTGAACCTTTTTTTTTTTTCTTTTTTGACGTTTGAGAGTGGGAAAAAAAATGCATAAATTCATTCTTCTATGATCTCACCATCCACCCTGTCATCACCAGGGTTATTTAAAGGGCAGCTTCTGAGATTCATCATCATTCTCAAAGAAAAGCAGAATGCAAAAGTTATTGTGTAGAAAGTATAATGAAGAAATAACTGGCTGTAGTTACAGTACAGGAGCTTATTACTTTATATTTCAGGTTTTTTATTAGACAAGCTTTAGGAACCATTTTACAAACAGTTCAAAGCTAATCCTATGTACATGTCAAAGGGAAAAGACTGTCTGAAGTATTTTTGTATGTCCACTTTAAAAAACAAAATAAAATTCCACTTTTGTATCCTTCATTTGATACCTGGTGTGTAAGTAAAACGTTGAGATTGGCTTTTTTTCCTCTTGCCATTGCAGAGATAAAACTGCACTTGAACTGCAGCTGTGATGGTTTTGTTATGGTATGGAGGAACTTCAAGTATGATGTTTGCCTATAGGAAAGTTGAAATAAGAAAGTGTCACACATTAAATACAAATGATACTATTCATGGCAGAAAAACTGAAACATTTATGGTAAAATTAAAGCACCCTAATATTTTGAAATTGGCAAAATTCAAGTTTATGCACATTATATAGTAAAACAGTACTACAAGTAAACTTTTATTTGGAGAATTTTATCTTCTTTTAAACACAAGTGCTCTAAAGATAATGCTTTAATTAAATAGACATATCATCTAAAGGATGCTTTGCTTATCTGCCAGAGCACAAAAAAACCCCTTCTAGCAGTTAAAGAATTGCATTTTGGATCATTAAGCTTTTAAAAAGAATTTTAATGCACTGGAAGTAATTCGTCATGTTAGCAAAATTATCTTAAATTTCCGCTTTTTAATTTTCAAGTTCTTTTTTCATTGCTTTCACAACAAGCATGCTATTTCCAGTTCCTTCAAAGCATCCTCTTAATGGCTACTTTATAGTGTTAAGACAATTTAGAAGTCTCCAATTGTCTGTCTGAATTAGCCAGTGATCTACTTACTTTAATAAATGAGATCTAAATTTCAGAACAACAATGAAAATGTCTATTTTCACATTTTTTAAAAAACAAGCTTTCTAAAGTAAGAAAAATTGTTTCTCACCCCTTGACACTTTTCCCTAATTATTTTCCCTTCTACCTCCCACTGAGGTCTTCCATCTGTTGAGAGAAATTTACAAATAATTCAAGCAAAAAGCATTTTCTTAGCACTTCATAATAATTAATCTTAAAAATATTTAAATACTTAATATAAAACTGGATTTATTTTCAGTCATGAAGAGGCCGTAAACCACGTACAGAGACGCTTCAGGAGTTTGAGCACTACAGGCACTGCCTGTAGTGAGGGCTCTGCCCTGGAGCCCGCCCGGGCACACTGAGCTCACGGGAGGCTCTGGGTGAACAGAAGAATTCTCCCGTGTGTTCCCGAGGCTGCTGAAACTGCTGCCGCCCCTTGTGCTTGTTCAAACAGAGTGCTGATGACTTGGGGGCTGAGTCAGCAGCAGAGATAACCCAGGCCACCCCTCCCTGCCGGCCCCGGGTCACGGTGCCCGCGGCCTCCCTGCCCCGAACCCAGCGACCCCGCGGGCCGAGGGCTGGGCGAAGGTGCCTGTGCTGAGAGGGGGAATCACCTGCGCAGCCTGCCCTGCTCTGCGCCGGCAGAAGCCACAGCCCGAGCCCAGCACTCGGCTCTCTCTGCCGCTGGGGGCTGGTACAGGTAACCAGGCAACCACAGCAGCAGCTCTGCTTCCAAAGGTGTGCAGCTTGTGTGGCAAAACACACCATTACGTAACATACTGCATTTGCTAATAAAAATAATACCACTCTTATTTACATATGTAAAGGAAATAAGATGTAGAAGAATTAGATTCTGTTTAAAAAATTTTATTTTTAATAATTTCTTTTGCTACTGTTTTCCTGAAAGTTCAAATCAGACACTTAAGTTACCAAAATGATAATTTAAGCTGTTCAGATTTTATGCTTTATTGTTTTCTAACTAGCATTTATTTCATTAGCTAAGGAGTCACTTCCTATGCATTGGTTAAATCAGATGTACCTTGGCATCAATGCCAAATAGTACTTTTCAATTAGATCCTATTTTCACTTTTTAATTTTTATATAATAAGAAGGAGAAAATACATGGTATGATCTGTCAACAGCATCTTTCAAATACACACACTCTATCTTCCTGAAACAGAAGTACTACTTCATTAATAACTGCCAACCAGCACAGAGATCAGTGCCCAAATGAACTTTCCAATTGCTACCCAGGACCTGTTTTTTCCCTTTTAAAACATTCTTATTTCTTAAAATCAAGCTCAAGCACTGAGCTTGGTTTGAAAAAAACCCAGGGAGATAGTATTTACCTTGTCCTTTTTCAAAAAATATAATTTTGGATTCTGGAAGAAAGTTGGATCCTGTCACCACCATTTCATGGCCTCCATTTACTGAGCAGCTGTTGATGCTGTACTTCTCAATCTGAGGAAGTTCTTGCGCAGATCGCTGAGCTTTAGAAATATTAAGGGAATAATTATTATTCACAATTTTAGTCATAATGACATTTATTTTATGATTCCAACTTGAAGAATCAGGGATTAAACTAAAATGACCATCTGTTTATATATACAAATCATATTTGTATGATTTATCTTTGCTTTTAAAATTATTTTGAAATTACGTAATTATGGAAAAGAAACACCAAGAAGACATGAATGCCAACAGCCTGTACAGTTACAGCAAATTCAATTTTTAGTGAAGAAGTACTGCATTAAAAATTACTTTAGTAGTTTCTAGACAAAATAAATTCTAGGGGAAATTTAGATTGGTCATGCCTTGATTCCTTAGTGCCAGTATTGAACAAATCAACTCTCTAGAAGTTCAGCTGTTCACTAGATAATACTGTATAGGGAAGGTCATTGTACACAATCTTGTCCATGAAATGGTATCAGCTTTAGAATGAATATTTTCACTGAGATGTATCAGCTGCCTCTGCTCATAAACAGGCACTACTGAAGCTGCCGTGTGACTGCACTGAGGTTAAAGCCCAAACCCTTGTTTTGCCTCCAAACCTCCAGGCTGCAACTTGGCAAGTGCCATCTTTACCTAACGATACAGTAACTTTGGGTAATTGAGCTCTTTGCACACGATGCTTTTTACACAACTGTTACATATAATTCTGGCAATAAATATTGTCAGAATGACACTACTACTGACACATGCAGAAACCACTAGTGTAAAAGATGTATAGTTAGAGCAATCTTACAGCATTCAACAGGTATGGAAGCAGTCTGTAGAGATAAGACTTTTCCACTGGGCTGTGGGATGTGAACACGGAACACAAGGCGCACTCTGGTGTTCTTTCTTCCAATATCTGTCTCTCCTTTCCGGAGCTCTATGTCTGAATTGCGCAGTTTCAAAATACCAGCACAATCGATACTGGAGATAGGAGAGGATGGACAGATGGATCACAAGAGAAATGGAAGAAAATCAATTAAACTACTGCTAAAGTTCACTCTGTAAGCCTTTCTTTTGTGAAAGGATGAAGCTGGTCTAGTTTTCCCCACTTTATGGTATTTTAAGGGTTATTTTAAATGTCTGCGATTGAAAGAACGCTTAGTGTGGAAACAGCAGCAAGTACTGATGAAACATTTTGTCTTGTAAATGTCCAGCTGCTGCTTTTTGAACCTTTAAAAGATTATTTGTTACTGCACATTGTTTAACCTCCAAAGTGAGTTATTTAACATAGTAAACGTCATTTACAAGGAGCAAGAGACCAATATTTAGTTCTAGCTTGAGGAAGGAGTAGAGAATGACAAAGTGTACCCATCAAATCCCAGCTGTTATTCCACAGAGTGGTCAATTATTCATGTGAGACACACAACCTCAATCATACAACACATTTGTACGAGAGCTTCCCTGCCTCTCTGCTCCTTTACTTCTGACTGTTCTCACACTGGCTTGCTGTAAGAGATGTGTCTCTTCATCACGACCCAGATTTGTGGAAAATACGCTAATTTCACAAGATTTTTCTTTCACCTTTGCAGAAAGGAAGAAAACAAAAACTACACATAGCAACCAGAAGGCTAACTGATGCTGTGATGTACCTGGCTGACATATTATTTTCAGGAAGAAGGGGAATCTCCAGCACTTTGGTGCTGGCAATGATGATCTCCTGGCTGGCGGTGGCCACGGTCTTGCCGGTGATGCGGTGCACCTGGTAGAAGGCGTGGGGCCGCAGGTAGCGATCGTCGGCCGTGCCAATGAACATCTGCAGGTTCACCGGCTTCTCGCTGTAGCCCAGCAGCTGGGGAGGGCACAGGGAACAGCAACAGGTTAGGGACTGCACGGCCTCTGTGTGTGCATGCAGCCAACACAGCCAGCCCAAAGAGTTAAGGGTCAGTAGTATTTCATCACAAAATTCTTCAGACCCCTCAGCAAGCAGAAAACTGAGTACTGGCATCTGTCACCGAACACAAGGAACACAATTACTGGAACAAAGGAATATCAAAAGATCACTGTTATTTTTGAATCTCTCAAAGAGAATTTTTCTATTTACAGAATTTCTACATCAAAGCCATACTATGCTATAGGTCTGTTTCTGGTGCTGTTTTTAATTACCAGTTATCAGTTTTACTAAGATGCACCTAGATTCCAGAAATACTAAAATATTTTAGCTTTTCTACTATGAAATGGAATAGCAATTTGTATTAAACTTCAGAAGTTTTGTGAATGCAAATGTATCAAGTTAGGACAAGAAGATTCAATTCATATCTAGAAAATCATGTGTGGTTTATTTCTGCCAAAGAAAATACTATAACTCCCCCAAATGTTGCAAATGTTAATTTACACATCTTTCTATTTCTCAAATACACATCTGACCACCGATGCACTCAGTTGCCATAAAACCACCTGTTGCTTGAGCTAACTCAAGCAATTCTGGCACAACACTGAAACAGCAGAAAAAAGATTAATAAACAATCTAGAAGAAAAAGCCCATTTTATGATAGTACATGGGTAATTGGTTAAGGAAACAAAGGTAAACAACAGTAACACCAGTTTCATTTAACCCCTGCTATTATAAATCTGAAGCCCACAGAGTATTTCTTACAAAGCCAGTTTCCTTCACCTTCCTGCAATTGGCAGATTGATGCAGGCTGCAAGTTACATAATTGCTAAACTGCACTGGAGCAAATTTACGTTTCATTGACTTTGACATCAACTTATGTTCAAACGGGAGGGAGGGCCAGACAGTCATTCTTTAAACGTGGTTTTGTCATGTCAATATTTTTGTCTCTAGGGAGAGTTATTTGGTCATACAACAATATTATCCAAGCTCTTTACAGAACTAACACTTAAAAACCAAACAAAACATGTCAATTTAACCTACTTAGAAGAGTAATTTAAGCCAGTAGTCAGCGGCACAAAAGCCCAAAGCACACCCACACCCAGCAGTCAGAAGCCCCACTGCTGATGCATCACTCCTGGCAGGGAATTTTATGGACCAAATGAATGCCTCATTTCTATATTTAAGTTACAGCTTGGTTTCTATATTCAAGTGGCAGCATCTACCAGGCCTGTCACTTTTACTAGAGCTTTCTCAGTCAAGAACAGAAATTTAGGTTCCAACAGAAGTCTGAAACGTCTTTGTTTTGTCGAGTATGTTCTCCCTGGAGTTCTCAGGACAGAAAGAACTAAATCCAGCTAAAAAAACCACCCAAACCAAACCAAAATATCCCTTCAGCCACTGAGAGGAGACTAGATTGTCAGAGTTACTTCCCATGTAAATGAATGTGATAAACAAGCATTTAAAAAAGGTACAGTAAAGAACCTCCTGTGACAGTCAGTGTACTGACAGGTTTCTCTCCCTTCACTGTCAGTCAACACAAACTACAGGAACGGCAGAATCACAAGGAACTTTCCTCTTGGTGTTGCGATCACAGTGGAGTTTAGGGACTGCTACATCAATTAAATATATACACATGCATAAATTCCTTTTATGCTTGATGCAGGACTCCAGTGTCTTTCCAAAAGTTTCTTTTTCATTAAATACCAAATTAATATTTGATTTTTTATTAGTCTGAATTATTTTAGGAGTTTAAAGAAAATTGGGACACGTATTAGTTTAGCATTACAGCAGCCATCTTGTCACAAATTCTCAACACTGTGACTCCACCATCCATTTTCCTCAGAGTTAAAATTAAATCTTAACACAATGGAATCCAGCCTAAATGTGACGTTAGTTAAATGTGTTCACTCTAATACTGGGAATTATAAAAATTACAAGCCAGACCTATTCAAAAATTTGACTGACTTCCAAATGCGGTCACTGTGACAAAGCTAATTTCCAATTAAGGCTAATCTTCTCCATGCTGAACAATGGACGTGTACACAGCAGTTCTAGAGATACTGGTGATACCAGAGATAAGGATGGGTGGGGGATACTTGTAAAACTAAGCTGCTGTGTCTACAGTGCATGAAGACCATCTTCTACAGAAGCCTACACAGAGCAGGAGCTCAGTTTAGCATGCCAGCAGTCACACTGGTATTGCCCAGGAGACTCTATGGCCATATACACTGGCAAGGTAGCAGAGACTTATATACATATGTTTGGTATTGCAGACAATTTATTGCATTTATTCAAGGTTAAGTAAAAAGAGACAACTGCCCCCCAATGCAAAGGTATAAATATAACCAATGTGTGCAATACCTGTGGCAATAAAGTAAGCCAGGGAGTGGGAAAGAAAGAAAGAATAACCCCCATGTCCTCCAGCACTGAGCTTAACTCAGGGCCTCATTAAAGGAAACATCCCAGCCTTAAGCAAGCAGTGGACAGGCTGCAGGGTCCCTGTGCTCCCTACAGCCACAGCCAAAAGCCAGTAAGCTCAATAGGCTGTGCGTGCTAATGAGACAGCCTGATGTGCTAGTGAAACTCAGGCAGCTGCAGAGACTGTGTATAGAAAAACCCAACTTTTATTATACAAATCTGTGCTTTAGAATGAACATTTCCCCTTTAAATCTTGTGTAATAAGCAAGCTGGCAACTCCAGGCTGACTTGCCATTATTGATGCAATACCTACCTTGTGAAGAATGAAAGAGACTTACTAGCCCAAATTAACTTCAAATCAGGAAAACGTACTTATTTAGGCATTTAAAATGCATTCCTTTTAAATACAGTTTTGCTCTCATTCAAAAAATATTGATTGTTCTTAATTTCATTGACAGCAGGGTGACACTTTTGTACCCACCTTATCTGCTTTATGCACAATTCTGTATGTTGAACAGCCCAAACATTTAAATCAGTAAAACCCCCCAACCTGTGAATTGTTTTACAATGAAAATAAGTACTTAATTAACTTGAGAGAAAAACTACTGTATTTTGTTCGAATACATGATGAAGTCATGGTGAACCTTTAGTTCACCTTAGTAAAGAACATACACAAGTAAGAACATAGTGTCTTTTTACAGACCATAGGCATTTAAATAAATAGCCTTTTACAACCTACTGGCAAGTGCTGCAGAGTCAGCACCATGAAGAAGCATTACAGTAAGGCACTACAGTATCAGCATGCTCACAACTCAGTCATGGGTCACTTACAGAGTAACCTGAACTTCTGGCAGAGCCCTAGGAAGGCTTTCAGGTACACCTTCCAGCACTTATTCCACTAATGTGCAGTATTAGAGCTGCTCACTACAGACAAAAAATTGCTAATTTTCCTTTAAAAAAAGCTATAGCACTTTCCCAGGAGCAGCAAACAGTGTGCTGCAGACAAGCAGTAAGTTACTGCACTGTGTCACTACTGACCTCTAGAAACCCTCCTCTGTAACAGAATCCTGACACACCACCCACTGCTGTGCAGAGGAAACTCAGCCAAGTTGTTTTTGTGTTTCTATATCGTTTCCATAGCAGAGGTCAGTGCCTGCGTAAGTTAAACTAAAGCTGGAAGGCTAAAGACTGAAGGTCACTACAGGATAAGCCACCAGGGCTTCATGCCAAAGCAGTTCCAGCCCTATTACACACTGCACACAGGAAACCCCTGCATGGCACTGGGAGTTCAGGGCCTTTACCAAGCAACTACAAAGGCAGGCTCTTAATGAGAGAGTTTTGGATCATCAACAAGTTGTATTTTATGCAACAAAACCACTCCTATGTTCTTCATGCACACATGGAAAACCCTTTAAAAACCTGTCAAGCTAGAGACCATATGGATTAGTTGGATCACTGAAGACAGCGCTATTTAAACTTGGAATTTGGTGGCAGTGGTGAGAACCTTTCCTTGCTGAGGAAAACAAAGACGTCACATTAATTAAGAGGCATCAACCTGGAAAAAATAAATTAGCATTTTTCCAGATTTCATGCAGATTATATTTGGGCCATAGCTGGCTCTCGTATCATTGGTCCCATGCTCTGAGCTAAAGAAAACCTTGCAACTTGAAGAGCTTGTGAAAAGACTCTTTTTAGTCTCTAATACTTAAAATTCTTACCTTCTCATCCCACCATTTTCTTAAATGATTCCATGTTTTCCATTTATTGTTGCAGGCCAAGTCTTACCAATCTCTATTCAAGTGTAAAAGTGTCATTTCTTAAGACATACAACAAAGCTTGGGAAAAATATCCAACAGGAAATACACACTTCATAGTAACCAGGTACTGACAGACAGCACTAGTATACTTGGAAATAGTCCAGGTTTTTGAACCAAAAATATCCAAAACCCCAAATACCTAATAGTGTCACTGAATCCAGAAATAATGTCAGCATTCCATACACCTCCACTTCCAGTCTTAGAATTTAAGAGAAAACATTGAGCTGGGTGTGTGTGTGGGAGAGTGGTGGTGGTAGGAGAAATTTCATCAGGTTTTATGCCTAGCTATTAAGTAATGTGATGGTACCAAGAACATTCAGATGGTGTCAAAACCTATTTGATTGTATTTTTAAAGCATTTTTCCTGCAAAACTTTCCAGAATTTATTAGCAAATTGCCATGCTTAATCAAATTTCCACTGGGGCTTAATACTCATGTTTTATCTTTTATGTGCCTTTTTTTTGCTTGCTAATTGAAGATGAAGATTTCAGTGCTTCTTTGCCTTTGTGCAATTAAGTCACTGCTTATGGCATTACTGGATTGGTGAAGTAGGCTGATTAGAAAGAAAGCTTTTACATACAAATAGGCCTCCCTAAAAATAGAGCATAGTCTTGAAATACAAAGCAAGTTTGGCATAATCAAGCCCCTAAAGCTAACAATCCATTTTCACCAAACGTACCAGTATCTACACAAAACCCCTCAGTTCAAATGTGAAGAACAGGGAAGGAAACTCATCTGTGTTAAGAGCCACAAGCACTTACTGAGCATTTACTTCAGATGGAGATTTCCCAGGCTTTTCAACACCTTGATAGGAAAAGCAGGTTGTAAATAGTTACTTCCCCCTTGAAAGACTCAGAGCAGCTGGATGCATTTCAGTGACTTCTGTATTCCTTAGAACACCTTGCAGAGTGACAAGAACGGCACAAGAGAAGAATGCAGGCCTCATTGTAGAGGGTGAAAAGAAAGAGCTGTTCTCTTGAATCAGGTACTTTTCTCTTTTACTTTGGAACACTGAGCAAAATATGGTACAGTTTACTATGAAACCTAAACAATCCTAAAGGAAAATAACCTTCATTGCTTAAGTTCCAGCCCACTTCAAAAGTAAAATATAATTTCTTTTAAAAATTTGATTTAAAGAAAAAACCAAACCATTTATGTGTTTTATCCTCTGAGAAAAGGGAGAGATGACCCACAAGCCCAGAATCTTCTGCACAATGGTATAAGAGAAGCTCCAGTGCCTGGCTTTGATCAACTGAACTTTTTTCTACAGACATTTCTCCATAAGAATTTCCCTTCTGAGTGGTGTGCAGCAACTTCCCTAAAGAACTGTGAGGTTTGCTGGGTTTAAAGCTGAAGGGCTATCTGCCAAGCTAGCACATCCATCAACTATGACTTGGGATGACAAGTAAAGGATGACAAAGATCCACAGGCATGAAGATGAACATAATTCAAAACAAAAGACACCATGACTAATGCCAGTGATACAATTTATTGTGAATTTATCAACAGCTGCATTTTGAAAAACTTGAAGTAAACCATGGGCATGAAATGAAGAAAGCAGAGTTCAGGGAAGCTACTGAAAGTTAAACTGACCACAGTCACCCCTTGCAGCCTTGCAGAGGTGCAGTGAGTGCTGGCCTGTTGTCTCCAATGGACTGCAGGAACTGATGGAAGGAGACTCCATTCAGATCTATCATGCAATATCCCAACCACTGGCTCAGAAAGTCTTTACAGCACGCTGGATTTTTTTTTTTTTTTTAAATATAATTTCATTTTGATTCTGCAGAGGTTATAAAGTTACAAAAAGTTAAGTGTCTGATTTTAAAGTTCAATATGTTGAACGAAAACTTCAATCCCTTCCTGAAGTACAGTACTATTTTCTATCACTTGATTATTTGGTGCACCTTTCCATCAACAGAGAAGGAAAAGCACACACATCAGTTAAGTATCTTCCTTTGTCTTTTGTTAAATAAACTTATTGAGTAGACTGACTTGAAGACTTTAAAAATAGTACAGACCTTTGTAATTGTGAAAAAAATAGTGACAGATAAAAGGAACAAACTTTAATAAACTATAAGATAGGGGCACAAGTCCAATTAAAAACATTTTAAAGGTCATCACAAAAACAAACATATCCTGCAAGGGGCTAAAGCAAAAGAGTAATTATTCTGTTCATTATTGGTCATGTACCATGACTTTACACATGTACAGAACATTCTTCAAGGTTTCAGAACTTTGATTTCTATTTCTGAAATCTCACACTTTTACATACTCACTTTCAGACAGACTTGAAAGTGTTTTAAATACTGATTTCAGGCATTTTTGAGGTGTTTTAGTCCTGTCCCATTTTACACTCTGCAAAAAATGATATAATGTAATAGCTAAAATAGTGTTAGGCTAACACACAGTGTAGAATTGCCAGTTCCATGAAACCAGCCATCAAACCATCCATCTGCACTTGGCTCTACCACACTCTTGAAAAAAAAAGGTGCTATTCCTGAAATACCAACTCCAAATGCTAATTATGCTATCAAGAGGTTTTGGACAAGCATTAATGGGATAGGAAGAGGTTATTCTAACATAACCTGTAGGAAAAAAAAATAGTAAATCTATGATAGAAAAAGCAGATTACTGTTATTTGTTTTCATACCAATTACTACATTTTCTAGAGTGAGTAGAGACATCACTTCTGCTATCTGTTTTTGGGATTCTGAACCAGAAGATGCCTAAGTCATCAAACTGTTCTTGAAAGATACACAGTTTTAGAATCTCATATAAAGGTCAATGTTTTTGCCAGTACAGCCCTTTATACAGTTCACACAGGCTGAGATTTACCTTCTGCCTTTCTGATTTATTGGCAGGTTGCTGTCACCAGTCAATAGTAGGCAACTAGAGCTGGGATACAGCCTGCCTTCCAGTGATGGACAAACCAGCAAAAAGTTCAAGACAAAAATGAAAATTAGAGAGTGAAAGTGAGGAAGAATGGGAAGGGTTGCAAAACACACAAAAAGTCTGCTGTTTATTGGACGTGGAGAAGAGGGAGAACTCCAGTATTATACCTGATATTCAAGTAGTTACACACGTTGGCCACAGAGAACAGCTGGGAAAAGGTGACAACCACAGGCCAGGAAACATACACTCATTTAGACAATCCTTTGTTACTTTATTTTTCTCAGATCATCTGACATGGCCTGGATAGATCCTGTCTTGTTGGTTGCAGTTTCTTCCACCAGGACCCAGGCAGAGTTTGACAGGCCTTTTGAGAACACATTCCTGTCTCAGAACTTTCAAAGCAGTTCAAAGTGAGTTTACTTTTGCTCAATTAGTTTACTTTTTTCTTCCACTGCAGCACTTGTCATGACATTAAGCTCTGCAATCACTTCAAACAGAGCTGACACCGAGCCCCTCTTTTACAGGTCTCCAAGAACCCTCACACAGAAGACAACTCTCTGCTTGTCAGTGAGTGGCAGTGCGTAGCCATTAAATAAGCTGGCAACAGTGCTTTGATTCTTGATCTTACATCTCTTTTTCAGCTGCAGAACTGCTGAGTTGTCCATATGGATTACATGATGCTTCCCCTCCTCTGTTACTGAGAATCTGCTACAGGAATAATTTTGCTTATGGCAGAGGAACAGAATGATTCTATCCTTAAACCCTTTGCAGTATAGGAAAAAGACACTTCTGGTCCAGGCAAATTCCTAACAGCTCCCCCCATTCCAAATCTTGCACACACACCTAGAGGGTGTAAGTGGATTCTATGCAGTGCCTGTTGCAGATACACCATCAGCTGTAGAACCAATTACCCCATCACAGTTCATACCCACACCTGCCTCCCACAGTGGCCCCAGGACAGGCACTGCCTGCACACAGAATGGTGAGGAGCAGCTGTGAGCCCACAGTCCCTGAGTACATCACTCTGTAAGTTACAAGATGACCAGCATGGACAGCACCTTCTTCCCTAGCAATAGGACAAAACCTCTTGTGCACAACACAATATTATAATTTACTAGTAAAAGACATCATAAAATTTTAAATACTTGAGCTCAGAAAATTGCAGAAAATTACATGAGTAGCAGGAGCACAATATATAAAACAAATTTGCTTATTTTAAAAAGTTCACCTTAGATCAGAAAGCTAAGATATAAAAGCAAAAAACCCCAAACTATCCCAGATTGATTCTTACCAGGTGTCCACCTGCTCTAAAAGGCTTTTCTGTTTTTGATCATAAGCATTATCCAAGTGAAGTCTCATGAAGAACCCTACCAGTTCAGACAGAGGTAAAAGTTCATTCTAGCAAATCTTAAGTGCAAACATTATTTTATGTACAATTGGACCCACGGGAAGGGTGGAAATTCAAGCAATGATGACTGTTCATTTAGAGTTGGATAAAATGTGACAGCTACTTGTTTAAAAGGCTTCATCGATGGGTGAATTGCAGACTCCAACCTATAAATTAGAATGGTAAAATTAGGGAGTGCTCAGAGGCTGCCTCCTGGTAATGCACTACAAAATTTCCACATCATTTGGATGACAAAAGCTCAACATGCCACCTTTCTCCTTGCCAACCATTCTGCTGTATTATTTATTCCTTCCCTGTGAAAAGCATTATCATGCAGATTCTCTACCAAGGTAAAAGAAACTGTTACAGATGACAAGGATTAGCTGCAACATACTCCCAAGAAAGCAGAGCTTAAAATGAAAGGTATCTGCTACTTAGAACATCTTGCATTAAAAAAAGCTAAAAACAACATTATAGAATTATAGAATTAGCTTTCTTAAAGTTAAGAGATATACAAAGCAAAGCATGATGCTCCACTTATTTAATTTCCTCCCATTTGGAAATAAGCTGATTAAATGTACTCAACAACAGATGATGCCAAATTTGTCAGAAGCTTAGTGTCCTAGCAACAGGTGTGGTACAGTATTAGTAATAGATTAATGACATGCACCTAATACATTAAAGGCTCGAAGCCATGTACAATCTTAAAAATCTTTATTTTAAATAATACATCAAGTGCACATGCAGAACTACAGAGGCTTAACAGCTTGGAAATTAAATACTCCAGCTTTCTATAAAATAATATTAAAAAGCAAAACAGGTTGTGCAAGAAGCAAAAGCACAGAGGCACCCAAAGATGTGGCAGTTGGACTTGACAACTGCTGTAGGTCTGTTCCAATTAAAACACTCTATTCTATTTAGCCACCTCCTTTCTCATTTCTGACGTTGGTAAACACACAGTTATTTTACACAGGAAAATGCTGAGTACTTTACTGCAATGATCTCACACATGAAGTGACTGCTCTAAAGCTAAGAGCACCAAAAAGAAAAGTCAGAAAGAAGTAGTAATCCATATTGTGACATGGATTTCTGGAATAAGCTTCCAGAAGTACTGGGAAATGTTTCAGTTTGTACGAAAGTAAAGTACTATTCGCCTGCTTACAGATATTTTGTATTACCTTTTCCAAACTTGGCCTTTCCCATGCTGTTATTCCCAGCAGTAAGTAAAAAGTAAATACAAATCAATGCTTTGTTTCATAACAACTTCCTATCTCCTATCAAACACAACAATTAATTTCCAATCCAGCTGGAAGAGACCAAATTGCAAAGTTGAATATTGATTTGGATTTGCATTCATTTTAATTTAGAGGGGCACAGTATTGCATGTGTTGAAGCATGAGACTGTCAGACACAAATGCCATCCTCATTTTTAAGACAGCATTCTCATATAGCAAGGTATTTCCCAATTTCAATGCAAATAAATAGTTTTTAATATCATTACTGTAAGTCACCTACTACAGATATTTCTTCTAACTTGCATTAGTGCAGTTAGAAATATCAAGTACTGCAGCTTAGAGGCATCTAGTTCTGTAAGCAAAAGAAAGCCTACATATTTGTGCAATCTTACAAATATCAGCATAAATTCCCCCAATGCAAATATCAGTGCAAAACACAAGCACCCAGAGGAAAAAAAATATTAAACAATATTGAATGCAGTTCACAACAGTTCAGGAAAGATTCATGTTGTCTGCTAAAATCTCTCAGGTTTCTGTCCTCACTAATGATGTGTTAAATTTCACTGCAAGCACCTTGGCATGTGGAAGTTGTGTCTACTTGTCCTCCACTGACTAAAGCAACACTATACTCCACATGAAGGAACGTGTCTTGCCAGCTTTCCAATCCCAGCCTAGTCCAGGCATCCTCAGTTTTCTCAAGCTTACACCATACACTCCCCTAAGAGGCACCTGACCCTTGCCTCTACTCTGCTAAGAAACCCTGTAGGTCTGACAAAAGGAGGGAGTTGCAGCTGGTTAGGCCACAGTATTCTGAGAAGAAAAACTCTGAGCAACTTTGCATGGACAATGAAAGCTGAATGAAGAGCTCAGCTTATGAACTGAAATGGAAAAACAAGGAAAGATATTCAAGAAAGAAGATGGGATTCAGATAAGCAACCCTTTTTAGAAGGAGAGAAAGGAAAGATACAAAGTCTTTAAGAGCAAAAGAGGTGTAATAGAAAAGTTCAAGGTAAGCTATCAGAGAAGAAACAGTTTGATAAACAGCCCAAAGAATATGATTAGGAGTCAGGCTGATGGAAGAAATTCATCAGATGAAGAGCCTGGAAAGCAGAAGTTGCTTAGACAAATTAAGAACAGCAGATTGTCCAAGACACTTAAATTCTGCTAGTGTATCTTCATCTATATAGATGAAATGTAATGATGTAAATACAGAGTGGGATGCAATTTACTTGCCAAAGAGGAGGAATAAACTACAAGGAGTAAAAGTGATAACATATTTATACTACAGTAAGAGTAGGAGAAAGAATGGGGACTGATTATACCATTCCTATCAGCACTTTGCATCTGGTCTCTGATAGTAATGAGTTACTTTCAACTACTGGAAGAGGACAAATAAATAAAATATATTTTTAATGTATTTTACAGTAGCAAAATATTTAGAACTGAAACATGAACTGTAATTTTACTGGAAAAGAACATGAACTATCCTGGATTTGGAGGAAAAGACAAAACCTGCTGTAACCTTCATGTAACCAGACTTTTCTTTGTTTTATAGATGTTTTGTAACTGTTGTCTGATTTGACTTATAAACAAGCCATTAAATTTTGTCTTATCCTGGCTTGGAAGTAAGATAAAGACCATTAAGCAATACTGAGGTAAGTAAAGAGGAACTGCTTTCAACTAAGGATGTGGCAAACATAAACCAAGGCATCTTAAGAAGCCCCACAGTTTCTCAGCATCATTTGCCCCCTGTTCAGTGAATGAGGGTGTGCTCCCTTCCCAGCTGTGTGAGGCAGCTGACACCATGGACATTAAAGGAGACATCAGTGACTATCCCTAACCCATCCAGAAGTCTTCCCAGGATGTATGTGTACACACCTGAACACTCCAAGTCAGAGAGGAGCACATCACACCTCATGCACACAGTTATTCCAACAAGACCAAACCCATGGATCTTTCTCTTCAAATAGAGTATGATGCCAAAGTCAAGTCTAATTCACTAGGACCTTACATCTAATCATGAGATCAACAATAATTGGTTTTATTGGTCAGTGTTTTCAAAATAGTTATCATTACATTTAAGGGAGAAAATCTTGCCCAGGAAAGGCTGTAAGCTTAACAAAAGGTAACAATTCACAGCATTGTAAATACCAATAACTGTAGTTAAAAAATTACCTTCTATTCAAGAAAGCCAGACTTCCTACCTTTACTACAGGGTGTCCTCCAGTAGATGCTTTTACTGCTCCTCTGCTTCCTTCTGTTTCATAGTGAGCTCTGTGATGAGTTTTAGGCTGGACTTCTATTTTCAGCTCACACTGCCCATAATGGCTTGGTAAAGGCCAGTCAAGAGGTGGCAATGAAGATGTGCTGCAATCAAGATAAGCACACTGTTACATGAACTGTGCCATCTGTCCACAGTACAAAGCCTTCACTGTAAAATACAGACGATGCCACTTTCCTAACAAATGACAGCCAAATAAGAGTAACTATCACCCTAAAATTGTTATGTGAAAATTCCAGTTTTGTTGGTACATTAAAATCTTCAACTAGAATGGAATTTCTTCTTTCCAACACCTGAGCAAAAAGTTACTCTGTGACCCCCAGCCCCACACTACCAGTGCTACTCTATAATGCCTTTACATTCACTTTTTAACCTTAAGTATATCAGCAAGCAAATTCAAATGTGGTTTAGAGTGAACAGTCTAAACTCAATCTGCCAGTCATTAAGTTTTACCTTTGCATTGTCTTTCAGCTTGCTGTTTTTATTTTCCTTTGGCAAACACTGCATTTTGTTAACTATGGTTAAAATGAACACTATGTGATCACCTAAAGTTTAAAAAAGCTACTTGCTCTAAGCATAAAAACTTACTGCAACAGGCAACAAATACACCTAAAAAAATACACTTAAAGTTGTGTTCAGCGTGTCTGCAGACACACCCTTACACACAGTAGCAAACTCACTCCAGGGAAGAACAAAATACAGTAATAGAAATAACATGGAAGAACCTCAAACCATTGTTTGCATTCCTCCCCTTTTACCTGCACAGATTTATAGACTTAAGATTCTAATAAGATGAACAGTCAGATTCAAGCCAGTAATTACCTGGTAAAGCAAATTAAATTATGAACATTTAAAAGTGAACGTTTATAGCATCATTTATCAAACGAAAACATTTGTAATAAAAATAACCTTCTTTTAAAATAGTTTTGTACTACCTTACTCTGAACAACAGGGAAAGCAAATTAGACTTTAAAGAGATGGACAAATATTGGTTGGTATCACCTGGGAAAGCTCAGTTTCATTTCTTTCCACTTTACAGGAAGTTAGGTAAAACCACCACCAATCAATGCAAATACCCACAAACATGAATAGTCACAGGTCCAGGGAGTTTAGCTAAGTTGAGAAAGAAGATAAATGTTTCATGAAGGAAAAAAGAAAGAAATCTCTGTCTTTAGGGAGTATCTGGGGGGACTTGGGCTCAGCCTGCAGCACCACAGAACTACTTTTTACCACAGAAATGTCTGTCATCAAGAACGGGACAGAGGGAGAAGAAATGGCACCGCTTGCTGGCCTCCTCCTCAGGAGAACAACCTCCAAGCTGTTGGTCTGCTGCTTCATGGACACCTGCACTGTGCAATTCAGGAGAGAGCTGCATTCTAACATAAACCTCCTCTCCTGAAGCACCTTTTTGGGAGCAATGAGAGGAAGAATGTGAGTATTTACCTTTCTTCTTACTGAAAGGCAGAAACATGAGAAATAAATCATCTCTACAAGCACTCAATGCACAGCAAAGAGGAGGTCTGATGAGTGTTCCTCCCACAGCAATAGCATTTGCTGGGTAGGAGAGGAGAGAACTGTCAGGAATGCAGTATAAGCCCAGTCCTTCCAGGTACTCACCACTGGCCAAGATGGACTGCCTAAATGCTACTACTGGCTATCAACTACACCTTGCCATTCACTATCATAGCTACTGAGGGAGAAGGATTCAAGTCTTCAGTCTGAAAAGAAAAAAACCATCAGGATTAGAAGATACTAAAAAGGGCTTAAAAATTCTCACGTGAGAAATTTTTAACAGTGTTTCTGAAAACCTTTTAATTCCCTATATACCCAAGTTTCTGTGCCAAAATAGTTGGTATACAGTGAACAAATATGGTACCTGAGAGAACTCTGTTAATGCACCACAGGCTATACACCAGTTATTGGGAGGTATTACTGAAAGTTGAATGATGAGTTCAACCAAGACTCCTCCTGCAATTAACTAACAATAATGTGGCACAAGTTGTATCAGACATCCTTTGAAAAAATATTTGGCATAGTAGAACAAACATGGAGACAAGAAAATAACCAAGTCTCAAGATTTTGTCATTCTTTGAAAACAAGTAGAAAATAACAGCATGAGAGAGCAAGCGCACTGTGCACGTGCAGATACCTAAAACGTTAAAAAATTGCAAAGCCTCCAAAGCACAGTAAATGACACAGCTTTTGAGGCTGTATTGCATCAAACAGATGTTTTCTAGATGTAGTTGGTCTGACAGTTACAGCTGCTTCCCTTTTGATGTTGGATATCCAGACTGTTACTTCTCTCTGAATATTTTTCTTGCTGTCTCTATTACTCTGAACTTCTCAGCCACAGTGGATTCTTTACAGGTTTTAGGGTACTCTGTCACGCATCTTTCTGCCTTGTAGGGGTATCAGTTTTATGCATTTTTGCTTCCACATCATCCTTACACATTTTTCAAATACTGAGGTACATATTGAACCAAATCAGTGATCTAACCTTGGTTCATTTTGAAATGTATAATTCTTTAATTCTATTAATTGAACAGTGTCCTAGTTGCCTGTACACCTTCAAGCAGAACTAAGGGGTGGGAAGCACAGTGGGAACTTCCTAGACAGCACTGTCACCTTCTTAAAGTCACATGAACCCGTAAGACTGCACATTAAATAAATTAAAAACCCAACAGAATACGGTCTAAAAATGCTTGCTCTTTTGGTTTTTTTATTCTATTTACAATTCAGTATCAAATGAGAAAAATCATGTCAGCCTTTGGGGTGCAAGAAGTAACAAATTTGCATATGTTTTGAATACTTTTTGATACTAATTCTAGTAGCAACCTTTCAAAGATACCCTGTAGTATCTCCAGACAGTTGTGAAAGTTCCTGTTTCCTTCTCTGGTTGAGATTCCCAGATCTTCTAGAGAGATACTTTTATTAATTTTTAGTTGCAGCAAAAATAATTTTCCACTTACAGCTCCTCCCAACATTTCAAAAGCTCACTGACCATACAATGGCTATTCCAGATTTTTTCCTCATCCCAAATTTTTGCAGAGATGAACCCATGGTGAGTTCTGTGACAAGTCAATGTTGCAACATAGGAACCCCCTGAGAATCTCAAATCATAACTATGATCCAATACCATGGTTTTCAAGAACTCTTGTAGAGCCAAAACACTGCTGTGCTGCTCTTCACTGCCTAGAACAAAGCCATATCTCCCTGATGGAGAAATCTGAAGTTATGAAGTTTGGGGCCGTTCCAGCTGCCACAGTGGCCTATCAACAGACTTTATCAATACTGTTTATGTTCCAAATAGCACCATTCTGCTCCTAGCAGAGCCACAGATCCCAGGGCTGCCAGAGCACTGGTACAGTGAACTGCCACATGGAAATCTCCATTCCATCATCCCAGAGCAAAGCAGAGAGATGAATAACAGGTACAGCACAAAGGTCCTGTATTAAACACTACCTGAATTTCCCTGGATTCATTAATGGTGTGTAAACATTACAGTGATAGCCTTGCTTATTAAAAACCTAAGAGGTTCAAAGTTCCATTGCTTGTCTCACTTAAATGGGTCCTTATCTTCAAAGTCAGTAACTTGCAAACATTTTCATTCTAAAGTTTTGCTAGTAGAATAGCTGATGTTATTTCTATTTATCAGAATAAGGTGATAAATACTTGGCAGACTAACTTTGTCTACAGAAATCTTTCAATGTGAGTGAAGTCCTTAAAATTAAGACTAAAGGTCCAATACAGTTATGGTAAAAATAGGACATAATTCTGTTCCCCTCTGTTCTTTACACTTCCAGTGATTCAAACAAGAGAAACAACTTTCCTACATATTCCACTATCTACCACTTCATTTAAACTATTTTTTTTTCTGAATGAATTAACTACATTGTCAGCCATCCTACTTTTCAGCAGTAAAATACTCTCAAGTTGCCATTACATATTCACCATTAAAATGATTTCTGAGCTGTAAATACATCTGTCAAAGTCTGTTTGTTCATCATTACTGGAACAAGGAAACTATTTGATGTCCCATCACTTCTCAGTGTCATAGGTTAAATTCATAACACAACAGTCTGGAGACAAACACCAATTTATGTAGTAGCTTTTAATCAATGTGTAAGTCTCTATGAATTCCATGAGAGAAGGAAACTAGATTTTATTTCAAGACTGACTATTAATGAATACTGCCTGGTTATTTTCCAGGCACAAAACCACCATTTGTTGCCATCAAATACTGTAGGGCTAAAGAAGGAAAAAAGGAATGACTCAAAGTTTACTACCCAGCAAAGTGCCTGTTTGCTTGAGACACAAATTTGGTTCTCATGACCCACTTTACCAAACCTAAAGTCTACTGTTTCACTAGTCATTCATGTTAAAATTTTAAGTTTAAAGCAAAAGATAATCAAGCCTAAAAGCAAAAATAACAGAACTCCCATGATTTTCAATTGCATCCTCAGTGACCACTTTTCTAAAAAACAGCCCCATGTTGCCTACAGCAGTGCTGGCCCTGTCAGTGATGCTCCTTAACTCCATAATACCATAACCAAGGTCAGCACCAGCAATGCTGCTCATCTCTTATGAACTGTACTTGTAGAGTGAAGTCCTCACCAAAGGTATTGTATTATATCACCTGCTCAACAGAGAATCCTAGGTCATCTCTAGACTCTTTTTATTCCCCTTGTCCAAGTAAAAAAAGTACTATAAAACAGACTTTCTGATTTTTTTTTGCACTTTCTGGAGCTCTTGCAACTCACTCTAACAGCAAGTGTGCAAGAAAGTCATAAAATCAGCACATTTGTGGAATGTTGTAGTAAAATGCAAGTGGGGAGGTTGGATCTACTATCACTGCATTAGGATCCCCAAAAGAAAGGGTTTAAGTGGAGGGGAAGGAAAGCAGACACAGATAAAATCATTTCTTATCCATCACCCTGTGGGGAGGCTGGGGGTGAAAGAAACAGGTATCTTAAACAGGAACAAGAGTAACCTTGTAATAAATAAAATTACCAAGTTCATTGCTGAATATTCTGTAAAATGACCAAGTGAATCTGCCACCACCCCCGGTGAGTGACATCATCAACAGACACCTCCACTCTTCCCTGTCCAGAAGCTGCTGCCCAGTTCTTTCCCTGGTGGAAGGAATTGCTGCAGAGCTCCTGCCCAGGCCCTCGCCTACACTTTGCCAAGGAGGCAGAAATGGGGCTCAGGGCACCTAATACAGACATTTTTCATATGCCACTGACTGGCAGATGAGGGGTTGCTGTGACCAAATAAAATAACAAGCTGTCATCTAACAAAGCAGTTTGGATGGCATGTGACATATGGCTAACATGCTCAAAAACATCTTATACATTTTCAGATTTTGTTAAGCATTGCACACTTACTGAAAACAAGAATGAAGGAAAACATGGTCAGGGCTTGACAGACAAAGTAGATAACAGATTTACAAAACTTTAGAGAGCATTCAGAGCAGAAGGTGCTACCTACACATTTCACACCATGGAACACGTGAGTCCCTTGTGGAACAGGCTACAACTGCTAAGTAATTCAACATTTCACTGAGGATACAGCTGCCAGTGCAGCCATTTCCACTAATTCAATAGTCAGCCAGCATTTTTGGCAGCAAGTGTACACAGCTTAATAGATTTATGTAGTTTCCTTGTGTACAGGTGTAGTCTTCAAAGTCTTCTGCTGTTTGTCCATCTTCTATTTATTGAAATTCTTCAGTGCAAGCTTGTAAATAAAGTCTAACATTTTAAAAAATTACTTTTTAATGAAAACATTAAAATTTCTTTTTATTCAGTTGTACTCAGTTCTCTGCAGTATAAGAGGAAGCAGGTATGAGCCATCTGTGTTTTAAATCACTTTGTTCATCCCACAGAAGAACCACAGATCCACATCCCCTGCCTGTATGTTCATGACCTCCAATCCTACAGCAGGGTCACCTTTTATGAACAATGCTAGCCTGCAAGCTAACAAAAATGCCAAGTTAGGACTGCTTAGTATCCTACATAAATATAATATAATTCCAAAATACTCAATTAAGTTAAACCAGTCATCATTGTTTTCGTTTGAATGAAAAGAGTCTAGTAACAGATTGAACACCTATTAGTAACAGATGGCAATGGAATTTTTAAAAACCCCAGACTTAAGGACAGTTAACTGATCTGTTAACACAGTATTTTCAGACCTGGTAAAACAGATTTTTCCAGCCAGCAGCTTTGCATCTTTACTGTTAAATTTTAAATCCATAAACATTTATGTGGAAGAACATTAAAGGAGAAGAAGAAAAAAAATCACTTCTATTTACTAAAATCAGTAAAATTCTGTGGAGAGAAATTAAAATCTGTGGTTATAAAATTAGGTAAAAAATAACCAAATGGATGAATGAGTATTGTTTAAATATATTTAGCTACTAACAAGCCAAGCTAGGTGACAACTTCTTAAGAATTAATGCAAGCTTTATAACTTGGAAGACCACAGAATTGATCCATCTATAAAGTAACAGACTGGAAAGGAGGGTGACTTTTTCCCTCAGTTGAACCAGTTCTCTCTTCTGAGTCTCCACAAATCATCCTGCTAGCACATGACAGGATTGCAAAAGGAAAAGACCTATTTAATTCTACCATGGATGGTGAAAATACTTTGGAACTACAGCCCAGACATCCATTCTTTGTAGATGATTTTCAGCATGGCATATAAATTTTTCTTTATTCTATTTCTAGAATTGTATGAGCCCAAAGAAGCAAATAGACACAAAGGGAAATAAACTCCCCACCTCTTTTGTGATCTCCCCATTTTATAGTCATGTAAGTCAGGTTTCCTTAGCTATATTAAAATGTCAAGAGTTCAGATTAGATGGAACTGCAAAGCATGTACAAAATCCATAGACATTTAATTCAGTTGGGCTCTGTGCATATACACAAACTTTACTTAAACAAAATTAATCCTATTTACAATGCATCTACTGTATTTCTAAAAGATGAAGGGTATGTGGTATCTCAGCTTTTTTTACCTAATTATAACATCTATCTGTTATCTATCTATCAATTTTCTTTAGGAAGTCTTAATGCATCACTGAAATACAAGGACGTTTCTATGTCTATTAAAGATGCACAGGAGGGGAAAAAGCCAGGAAGGAGTTACTTTGTACCGACTTACCGGAATATGGGCGTGTGACCAGGCTTCGGTTTGTTCCAAGTAAAGTGCGAAGGAACAGAAAGAAATTGGTCTCCAGGCAAGTCTTTTTTCAAGGTATGCTGAGATCCAGAGCAATCATCTACTGCAGTTTCAAGGGATGATGACAAGTTACCTTGCTCTTCAGGACAGATATCTATTTTTCCAGATAAAGTGGCAGTCTGATCCTCTGAGGTTTTTCTGGTTTTTAGAGGAATATCGGTCTCTGTACAACACTGAAATGGTGAAAGGCCAGAGTTAAGACCTTGTACGTTATGAATGGAAGTGTTTAGCCACGTGTCTTCTGTTATGCTTCCTCTGGGAGAATGGCCAGGTGATGGAGTTGGAGAATGGTGAGGAGAGAGAGAGCCAGCATAGCAAATCTCAGCACTGGAGTGTCGGCGTTTCCCACAGGGGGATGTGGGCCTGGACGAGGGCCTGGACGTTGGTCTAGGGCTCAGCCAATTTTCATCGGTGATGCTGGTTCTGGGAGAATGACAGGGGGACTGCCTGGGTGACAAGGTGTGCCCAAACCCGTAAGGCTGCTGCCACGATTCATCGCTGGGACCTCTTGGAGAGCCACCAGGTGATGCCAAAGGGGAGCCGAGGGTAAATCGAGCAGCTGCCTCGTTCAGCTCTGAGTCTACATCATCATAAACGTGGGAAATGGATTCACAAGAGGAAGCATCGGAAAACCAACTCCTGGACGAAATGCTGCTGGCAGGGCTCGGGCTGAGGGAGGATTCCCTATACGATGGCTCAAGAGGAAGATAGAGATGGTCCCGGGAAGGCCTTTCCATGTACTCATTTTCTGTGCCATTTGTGTGTAACTCATCTTCGTTGGCCTCAATCCCCTGGTGACAGTTGGGTGAAATCGATGTGATTTGGATGCTGGGGCACTCGAAGGGTTTGGGTCCACCTAGTGGACTGTACTTGGATTCTGGTACCTCGCAAGTGCCTTCGTAGTTCTTGAGACTCTGAAATCTCGTAGGAGAGGAGTGAGACTGCAGTCCATGGCGAGGAATACAAATTGGCTGATTGACAGAGGATGATGGCTGGTCAACATTAAAGATGTATATGGACGCACAGTCATCTGATTCAAGATCTGAAACAAAATTTAAAAAGAAAAAAAAAGTAGTAAGAATCAGAATGAAATACTTGGACAAACGCTATAAACAAAATCCTTTGCTTCCCAGATATGGGCTGTTATCAACATCCTAGACACTTCCCATTACACCAGTTACAGAAAATAAAGCTAATTCCTAATTTAAAATTTTCCCCAGTCTATTTTACAACTAAATATGACTACAGTATGGTTTCCTATCATAAATCCTGTTTTCAATCAGATTTCACAGTTTATACACATTTTCAATCATTGAAAATACAATACAAACAGAAAAATGGGTTGAAATCCTGAAAGTATCTAAGCTTAAACACTCAATTCAAAGTTCGTCTTTCATAACTGTATTCCACTTATAATTAAAAATTTTTAAGCAAAAATCATTAAAAGTTTGTCTTTTTGACGTAAATAGGACTAAGGTACTTTCTGCAAGCCCAGTCAGTACTTACAAGCACCAGAACATCACATACATAATACTGAACTACTTTAACAATAGAAAGCATCTTAGAGGGATTGAAACTTGAATGAAGATTATGAATTACTAAAAACATTCAGCCAAAGGAGGCCTAACAAGGAATATTATTAGAGATACTATTAAGAATCATATTCCTAAGATATATTTTTGTAGCTTATAAAACTCTCACGTACCAATGCTAAATAGCATTTTTTCATTGCAGTTGCATGAAGTTTCAGCACAAGTTGTTCAGCAAAATAAGGCAAAACAAAATATTCTCAGATCTCACTTACTTATCCAAAACACAGGAAATATTCCAAAGAAAAACAAGCAAATGAGAGGGAATGCAAGTCCCGTTAACAAAATCAGCAACTTTGACTCACAAAACTGAAGCAGATTTTCTTGCCCCACTTCTCAATATTGAATTAACTGCCAATATGAGACATTTAGCCTTATAAAAGTAGAAAACACAAAGTAGAGAACATAATTTTTTTTTCATATTTTGTAGCCACTGTGATTCCACTCTTGTCTCTTTACACGTGTAAATAGGGTCTTCACTCTTTAATTTTCCACAAATCCAGGCAAGGTGACACTAATTGCATCTCTGGGTACTAGCTCTTTTGAAAAAATTATTTTTATCCTGAGTACCAGCAGACAACTAATATTTGTTTTAAATTAAATGTAGTCTCTCTCGCAATCAGTTAGAATATCCACACAGGAAGCTATGTATTTTAGACCTCATGATGAAAAAATTAGTTTGTTAATGAAGTCAGTCTATTACCAGTTTAACTAACAGCAATCAGCTTAAAATTAACTAAAACAGAAACAAAACATCAGCTCCTCAGAGACAGGGAAGCATTTTCAAATGAAGAGAAAGCACATTGTTACCAGGGAATGGACTACATTCCTCAGACTTCATAAAACAAACAAAAAAGAAAAGGCTGAAGCTTCATGAGCAGGGAACAACTCCATAAGAAATCTATTAAAAGAGGCATACATTGCATTTAAGGAGTACCTAGTAATATTATACACACTGCATGATTTTATATATATTATGGTTATGTATGACAATTATCCATATTATAGATCATTAACTACTATTATATGTGTTAAGAGCACAGAAAATCAGCATTGGTTGATTTCTAAATATGCACACGCTGAAAGGATCAGCGTTCCCAGGAAGGACAACTGCACGTATCACACACAATTAACACAAGCTCACTGTATTGAGCACTACCCAAACTGCATTTCCCTGTCCTTTCACTAGGGTAACAAACTTTCCTTTAAAACATTAGTTGAGGCTTTGGTTTTTTTTCTGTTTTCCATCACAAAACATGAAATGCAGACAGTAGCTGGTTATAGGTTTTCCACATCTATTAGTGTATTAATGTGCAAAACCACAGATATCTGTTTCCTAACTCAGTATTAATAAAAGCATAGATCAAGGGAAGAAAAAGAAAATCCTGATAAGGGCAATTATCCAGCTTATCAAAACTTAGAAATAAAACAGTTACAGCTACAGAAGCTTTTAAAAAATAAGAATGTTTTAGAAAACAGCAGTTGGAAGTCTTCAAGCCCTGTGTGTAACCATTTACCGTCATTAATGGTTTTAGGAACAGGAGCAGCATATTGCACTAAATCTCTCACCATTGCAAAGAGCCTTATTCCTCCTGCACCAATAATGAACAAATCTTAAAATATTTAAGACAATTTCTCTACTTTCAGCGTCACAGAGATTTACAAAAAGCAGATGTACCTTCAGAATTTAATTTTCACAAGGCTGAGGTGGAGATCAGACTAGCAAAGAATTACCAACACCAGCTTGGAAGAAGAGATGGAGCAGAGAGGAGACAGAATTTTTCTGACTCAGGCTTCTGTGGTCCCTCTCCTGACAAACAGCCTCTCCTGAGTTTGGCACTGTGCTGTCCCCTGACCCCTCCCCAGCTGCACACACACAAAACAGGAAGTCCGATCCCAAAAGCACGCTTAACACTGAACACAACACGGTTTAGTTCATGTGTTAAAATCACCTGCTAGCTGCTCACAAAAAACTACGACCTTTACAAATCCTATCATTAATTCTACTAGATTATTTGCCAGTAATTATTTTTGTCCTTATAAAGACTGCAGAGAATCCAATCTGCAGAGCCCTCTAACCTGTCTTAAGGAACAAGGAAACATACAAATACAACTTGGGGGAAAAAAGAAAGAATGAAAAAAACTTAGGTGATAACCCTTAAAAGAGAAAGCAATGAGAATAGCACAAAACAATTCTGACACAGGGCTTCAAGATGCAGAGGGTAAACAAACAAAGAGAAGGCTCACAATAGGCAAGTGTAAGGAAAAAAGAGTTATGAAGAAGCCCAAGGGAAACAAAATGGAGTTATGGAAATCTGGTTACTTAATAGGAGAGCTATTACATCCAAACAATCCTATTGGGGGAGGAAAGACAAAGAAGTTGGCCAAGTCATGAGGCCTTCAATGACCATAAAATATAAGAAAGCACTCAGGACACAGAAACTAGGGCAGACTACAAAGGTAGAGCACAAAAACTACCACAAGCACGTGGGGGCAGGATGCTAGACAAGACAGACACAGCAAAATACACAGACCCAGAGAGGTAGTCCCATTCACATCAAAAGCCCTTCATGCTACTGAAAAGGCAGGTGTGCTAAATGCTTTTGCTTTAGTAAGGACAACACAATAAAGTGTTAATAAAGATAACAGCAATACAGAGTAAAGGAAACTGAACTAAACAAAAGGTTAAAAAATACTGAAGGATTATGGGTCAATAAGTTCAACTTCAGTTTTAGAAGCAGTATTAATAGTTTATTTGTTCCAGTAAGCATTTTAAAGGAGACAAAGAAACAAAACAAGTCACTGTTTCCTAAGAACAAACCACGTCAAACAATTTTCTTTTACAATCAAAGGAGATCTTCTGGACAAATAGCATAGAAAGAAACTCAGTTTTGTTTTTACTTACTAAGACTTTTAACATTGCCATGCACAGAGAAGCCACGAGTCTTTAGAAACTGACTGAAGCCTTCTTCCCCATCCTGCTAAGATCAGGTTCACTATTGAGGGATCACAAAAAAGAGCAGATGCTCTATATTCACAGTGTATAAGCTAAATAAAGCTGCAGACTTTCATTGCAATCTTACATCAGGCGTCTGTGTCATCCACTGTCAATGAGAACCAGAAGGTTGCTCATTCTGAATGTACATTTGCTACTGTCTGGAAACAGCCTCGTGTACAGAAGCTCCTGTTCAGTATTAAAACAATGCTGGCTCATCCCTTACTAAGCTGCTAACTACACTTCAACATAAGCTGTCTAACTGGGGAATATAATTAAATAATAGCCAGAACAACTGCTTCTAAAGTACATTTTGCTTGCTCCTTGCTGTATCAGAGTGCACATTTAGGACTAGTAATGCTTGCCCACCAGTTGTTCACTCCCCAATGATGTACTGGCACATGCACATGTGCAGCTGTGCACTCAGCCAGATCTCTCCAGAGAAGGAAGGTCAATTACTATCAAATGTCTGAACACAAGCCCTGTGCCAGAATTACCCAAACTGTTTTATTATTCTAAGTTTACAAGCCCATAAACAAACATTTTCAAACAATAGGAGTTGCTGTAAGGTATGAAGAAAGTGCAACATGACCTAGGTCTTATAAAACTACTACTGTCAAAACAGGATCAGTAATCAAGTCCTTTAAATAGCATGAGGAAAGACCTGAACATTGACACAGACATCATGTGTGTTCTCAGGCCAGTCTGTCTCACGTACAAGCTTTAAAAAGAATGACCAGCTCCTCTGTTTTCCACTTCTGTCATGACAGTTACCATTATTAGAGTTACTTTTATCTCTTTCTGAACACAATGGTTACAAAAATATTTGTAAAAAGGGACAAAAAGCATATGTAGCCATTTTTAAAAATTTCATTATTTTGCAGGTTTGCAACAGTTTATGTATTTCTTGGGATGAAAGAGTAATCTTAATATTCACAGGGAACATAAAATACCCAATAACAATTTTTCTTTTGTGCACTTAAAAACACAATTGATCAGAGTTCTTCTTGGTACATTATTACACTAAAGCTCTATAACAGGATATTTAACTCTAGTTTTCCATTACAAGATATTGGTTCTCCAGAAACACTTCCTACAAGCTTAAACACCAACTTAAAAAACCTCACAATCCCAACCTTAAACACAGCAATGTATTGGTCTATAAGGAATACAACTGACTAGCAAGCCAAATATGGTTCTGAAAAAGAATTAATTGTGAAAAAATTAAGGTAGCAGGGTGGAGTAGGGGGAAACATCCTTCTTGACAGAAGTTAGCAAGATGTGAAGCAGTACTGCACATTTAAGTTTTCAGACAGGGATGATTTACAAATCATTTTATGAAGCAGTTCACTCTCTTCGATGGTTTTGTGCTCTGTTTCATGGTCATATCAGATTATGCAAAAAAGGATAAAAATAAATTTTACTTTTGTCAATCATGTATGCCAGAGGCTGTTCTGTCGTGCCAGTCACAATTTCACTCATTTTCTTTTGTTAAGCAAGACTACTGGAAATGTAGAAGAAAAATCATCTTTTCAACAGTGGGAGCTCATGAATGAGTCTTTTCCAATTTCTACTCTGGATAAGAATTCATTATCCTTTGTAGAAATAGAGAAGAATAAAGAAGCTGCACTAGTTTAAGGAGTTTGAACAAGAGAATAATCCAGCATATCAAATGTTTACAACTGACACCAACTAAAACAAGAACATACTGGCTCTTGGGGTGTAACTACACTAAGGTTTTTTGAGCAGCAACCACCTTCCCACACAAAGGGGGAGGGGAATTGAGAAGAGAGGTTCTTTTAACACAGATGATTTTGGTAATCATATTTACAGTGCACTAACACCTGTATATACACAACTGACAGCACGGCAAGCTTTAGGACATGGGAAGAAACAAGCAACCAGGACAGGAACTGCAGGTGTTCACTATCAAATAAAAACGTAACATGCAACTAAATAAGCCCTTAGGCCACAGCCTGGTACATGTTTAAACTAGAACCATTGTTTTAGTGTATATCCAGCTTCACACTGAAGTAATGAAATTAAATTTCAAATAGGGAAAGAACAGCTTTGAGACACATTAATAAAAAGTTATGTCCAAGGCAGGTAAAGAACTCAACTTGTAATGGTAAGATTCAACAAGAATTAGTCATTCTAAGTTCAGTTACAAATCAGAAAATAACAACCGGAAGCACTAAGCAGCGTTTATACCTGTGCCTTCTCCAGCTCTCCTGCTATTTCTGGTAGAGATGAAGTATGTATTTAAATGAGAACTTTATAAAGCCTGTGGTTCAGTATTTAAGGATTATTCATAAATACTCATAACAGGTTAAAAAAATTCTGCTTCTTGCTTTAAAAGCCTCCAAGTTTTATGGGCTTCTCTTTGGTTCCTTTTTTTAATCTGTGGCTATATGATTCAAGAAGACACGGTATTTCACTGCATAATAACCTTGTAGACAAAACAGAAGCTGCTGCCCTCCAGTTTGATGAAGCCTCATTTGTCATTCACTGTCAGATCTAAAGTCATCTTAACATGACCCAGCAGTTCAGAGATATTAGTGTCCAGCCTTTTGGAACCAGCACAGTGCATGGGCACAGCAGGTACTACCACCCAGCATGAGCAGCCTTTGGACACTGTTGTTCTGGAGATAAACTATCTTATTCTATATGATCAGGTGTTAGAGTCTGCAAAAGGACTGCAGCCCTGCAACTCCAGAGCATTTCAGATGTGCAGACATGGGACCTGAGAGAAGCTTGGTCACTCCCAAACTGGTCTACTGGGCCTGACCTACTGGAAGTAGACTGAGTATAAAGGTAAGTGAGAAGATTAGGCAAATACTGAGTGAAGGGAACAAGGGAATTAATCATGTGCTGTAATTGCCAGCAGGCCAGGTTTGCCTAGATTCTTGCTATTGTGGGCCAATTACCATGCACAGCTAACTCTTCCTTTGTGGGGCAAAACCAACAAACTCCATTTGCCTTTTCTCCTTAATCCTATTTCACAGCAGAAAACATTTGGACCACTACACTAAATTTAGCCAACAGAAGCAAAGATGAATGTGAAACCACTACATCCATGAAAGGCTCTCCAGTTATTCAAACAGAATGAACTGAAATCCTCACCTAACTCACCTAACTCCTACCCGGATGCCTTTATCACCAACAGACTCTAACACGACCTTGCTCACAGCAACCTGCTGCTCCATACAACAGACACTGCCAGCCCACTGCTCCAGTCCTGAAGCAAGCACTGAGCAGAAGCCAAGCTTCCAAGATCAGAAGGTGTAAGTAAGGCCATATCAAAGCAAACAGACAGGTGTATGCAAGAAAATATCTTAGTTTACAGGAGAGTACGGTGACACAGAGCAGGGGCTTGGTGAAAACTGGTAGAAAAGGAGAGCAGTAAACCAAGGCAAATGTCGGAGTGGGGAGCAGTTACACAGTGGAGGCTGAAATGGGGGCACCCCTTTCTGGCTATCAAACAGAGCACAACACAGAGACTGAGAGCTGGGATCAATAACATCTGAACAAACTTGTTTGGGAGCTCTTCACACCTCAGCCAAATTACACTGTACTTCTGCAGCTGGCCTGCATGACAGAGCACACCATTCCACAGCAGGCAGTCCTACCATATGGGTAACTCAGCATTTCAAACCATCAATTATTACAGCTTCTTCACCAATATTTTATAATGCAGCTAAAATGTGGACTTCAAGTGCATTGAACTCAAAGGCTATGTACATCAAAAAACTGTAATAAGCCAGAATGACAATCTGAAACTGCCTTGTTTTCCCATCTGCTCACATGAATATAGAATCAGAAACACCTCGAATTCACTTTGCTAGATTGATACAGTAAAAGGCAGAAACGCTAATCAGTCAAATGGAAAGAGGAGGCTGAAGCTGAGCACAAATACCATTTGTTCAGCAAGGTTCAGAATGACACCCCAAAATACAGAGATGGTGATATTAGCATGCCTCATGACTGTGCCACATGTAACTTGCACCTCTTCCTAAATGGCTTGTGTTTATTCCAGCAGGAGTGGAGGTATCACCACATACTATACATCAGCCTAACCTCCTGCCCCCAACACAAAAAGCTTGGCAATCTGAAAGACAGCAGCACTTGCACTCAAGACTAAACTCGACAAATTGCACTGATGAAGTACAGAGACTTGTGTAATTTAAAGAAGCTCTGCAAAATACAAAATGTTGACAGATTTTCTTAGTAGTTCTTTGGATCAAACCATGTATTTCCTTATGGCCTTGTTTGAGTACAGTTATCCCAAATGACACTGTTAAAGCCTTTTGTAAACAGTTACTGAATCTCCTCATCTCCTTCCTGTCCTTGACTTATGGAGCAACTTCTAGAAAGCGTCTAAAGGTACACATGAGTAGCTATACATCACTGCAGATATTATTACAGGCCATTATGCAGCCATCAAAGCAATGAATCATTGTCACTAACAGTTAATAAATGCAACATGACTGGATTAGCACTTTGTCATTCTGTCACACTTTCATTTTGGCTACAAAGATACAAAGGGCTACTCTGTAAAACAACCTTAGTTAAAAGGTGACAGTTTCTGCCCTGGCCCAGCTACAATCAGTCACAATTTCATTTCCTCTCTAGCACAGAGCAAATGCTGCTTCTCTGAAACTACATGTAAGCCATTCTTCCATTTTTTCCAAAACCATTTAAAAAATTAAAATACTGGATTATAAAAAACCATTTCTCACTGCATTTGTTCCCCAAAAAGCAATGTTAGCAGCCACTAGAACATGAAGACTCTCATTAATCCTCTCCGCCAACCTGCTACAACCACCCCCCCAAAACCCCAGAAATATTCAACTCCATTCAATAATTTTTTCTATATTAAAAATATTTCTCATTTTTAGAAGTGATGACTAATCTTCAGAATGCAGCCTGAGAAGCCATTTTAAGTAAGCAATTCCTATTAATCTAACTATTAATATAAATAATATGATACTACATTTCTAGTATTAATAAATTAGCTGTAAGTACTTGCTCATGTTTTTACCTACAAACATTTTTCATGCAACCTCAAATGAAGCTTTTGTTTCTGCTTTAAAAAAACCCCACCAAAATCACCACGCAACAGCAAATTGAACCACACAATCCCATTTTCATGGCTTTACTACTGAAAGATCATGGGTTTGTAGTCAGACGCCCAGAAAGTTCATTCTTCTCTCCTTCCACCAGACCTGCAGTGCTTCAGATTCAAATTCATCTTCCCTGAATAACTTTGAACAGTTTCTACAATTTTTTAATGTTCTCTTTTGCCAGCATTTCACAGGTGGGCATACTAAAGGTGGAAGAGAATACTGGCTTCTTAATAAGCTTGCTCCTGCCTCGCAGTTTTACTTAGCCTTACTGATCATTTCACTCATCTTAAATTCCACTGTCATTCGAACCCACACGGCATGCCTGGACAAATGCAAGGACTTGGATGTTGTTTTACTGGCTGGGCTCACTGCCAAGTCTGCTCCACGTACTTCCCTGGCCCACCAGGGCAGCTTGAGGCAACAACTCCCATATTTACGTTATTGCTGTGAACAGCCAAACTGCTGCTTACTATTGACCCAGGCCCCATCTACTCGAATTTATTCTCTCTCATTCACAGCAACATTACTGAGCTGGCTGCACTTCAGGTGGCATCTGACAAACTGCTTCCAGCTGGACAATACAGCCCAAAGGAATGGCACTGTCACGTTTTAAGCAGAGGGCTACTTTTTACTTTGAGAAAGAGCAAGCTTATTTCTAATTTTCAGAAATATGTAAGACAAAAGCACTAGACCAAATGCTTTTGTACCCTGACCATCTCCCACATCCCATATCTCAGGATTTATTTTCATTTACGCTCTGCTCACAATTCATTGGGAGGAAAGGGGACAGAATTCATGTGCAACTATGAATTCATAAACAAAGTAAGTGACATTTTGCCAAACCAAGGACCTTTTTCAGATCCTTGCAATACATAGTGATTCGCTACCTAGTGACTCTAAGTGCACTATGTAGTGATCAAAGAACCATACAGTCAAAGCAGAAAACTTATTAAATTAGATTAGCTGCAACCCCAACTGCTTTACAACACCACACAAAAGATTTTGGTATTTTCCCTGAATAGTCTCATCCTGGTCAAGGTTCATTCAAATAGGCAAGATTTCATTTATCCAGAATACTGTGAAAAATCACAACATAGTCAAACATGTCAGCTTGCTAGGATGACCATCTTAATCTCTTACTCTTAATTGCCAGGCATTTCTTGACTCCACTGATAGCACTTTAGTACACATTCTCCTTTGGTTCCTCCTCAGTGTTTCTCTAAGCTAGCTTGAAGTCACAGGACCCTCTGTTTTTGGTCAGATGCAGCTGTTTGGTTTTCCCTCCTCCCCCATCAGCAGATTATATAACCACAGCCTATATGACTGATTTGCATTGTGTCCCTGTGTGTCAATCTTTTACATGCAGATACCAGCATCCACTAGCTTGTAAAATAAAATGACAGCAGCTCAATTTCCTGCAAGTGGTGGTTTATCACAATGTAATTAATACTCAGTTATCTAATAAACAAATATTTCTGTTAGAAAGTGTCATTTATGTCTAAGAGAGAAAAAAATGGATTCAAGTAACTTATCCATTCATTCCTTTGTTAAAGTTGCACCAGCTGATCCTATTCTTAACCCACATGAGCACTCTTTTGTACAGCAAATGTTAACAGACCAGCACAGACAGCTGTATTTATATGGATGGCTCAAATGATACATATCAACCACAGTTACCATCCTGTGCAAAGACTTCCTTTCCTACCCATTTATAGAGACAACCAAATCTAAACAGAATCAAAATATTTTAAAGAATAATAAAGCTTCAAGTGAACCATACAGGTGTGCAAGGTAGCCTGGTAAAAAGGCTTCAAAAGATGTCTCACAAGCTCATCTTACTCCACTAAGGAAAGCAAACTTTGCAACAGTTCTGGACCAGCTCTCTTGAACACAAAACCAAATTTCACCAAGAGCAATCCTCAGTCAACTCACGCCTCAAGTTCACATCTACTGCCAGCATCCAGCTCTTAATTTTCTGCTCAATCTGATTATAAGACTACCCTCTCTTTTCTACCACAATCTGACCTTCTTAAACATTATTTACCTTAATCATGACCTTGGGGGAAAGGACAAAAAGCGTGCAGCCATGCTGCAAACTCAAAGTCAACAGCTTTGGCTGTACTCTACCAACAATCCCTGACAGTGATACCAGTCATGAATACACATTTAGGAAGGGAAAAAAGGAGACTTTATATATTAATGATGAAGGCAAAGCTATAAAGACTAGCACTGTGGTACTGCTTCAGTACAAATCAGTGGTTTTAAGATTTCTACAATATACCTAAATGAAGTACCACAGACATAGTGCCACTTTTCACTACAAGAGAATTCTGCCTAGCTGAGGTAAATCCAGCACCCATCATCACTTCAGAGCACTTGGTATGTGGGCAGGAGACAACTGCTGAGCAGCCCAAGTAGCTCGTGGATGCTCACAGAGAAAGGTCTGACATGAAAACCTTCAAAAGAAAATATTAGGTATTACTCTGACAGCCACTATAGCAAAATGTGTATTTCAGTCATGATATCCAGTAACAAACCAATAACCCACCAGCTCTAAGCTAAAGGAAATCTCAGAGGAGAACAGGAGCAGAAATCTGCAAATCAATGAAAGAACCAAATCCAGACATAGTGTCCTTATGCAGAATGGGGCTGCAGCTCACAAAGATGTTTTGAACTGTCACTAAATTCATCACAGAACTGGGATGCCTTTTATGTTCTTCAGAAGAAAAGTAAGAGTGATTGTAAGATTCATTCGTAATAAGATTACTAAATAGTATTACTTAACCAAATGTTAAGTCACAGGAAATATGAGGAACCCCTTTCAGCTTGTTTCATGGTTTCCAAGAAAATAAAATAGATGTTATGAAGCTAAGGTTCAAGGAGGGTAGTTTCATCAGTCCTTTTAAAGCACTTATATTGTGGGAAAGCAAATAAACAAAATCAACCAGGGAAGATTACTTACATGGAAACATTAATTTCTCCTCTACTTCATAACCCAAGGACAAAAGGTGGAAGTTAGGGTGAAACTCACATATTACTCTGTTTCACCGAGTAACAAAACATTAGCCCCTCTTTTGCTCTTAGAGTATTTTATCAGAAATAAGAGGAACATTTTAGACAGGACGCTGAACAGCAGCATCAATAACTCATCCGTAATTCATCTTCTGAATACTGAACAGTTTGCAGCCTCTAATTTTAAGTTAGTCTTGATTTCACTACCAAGAAGAAATAGTTTTGCATGACACAGAACCTTATAAGATCCCAAATTCCCAGCTTAGTACTACATACTCCAAGTACAGCTTTTACCTTGTAAAAACTCATTCTTTAAAAGAGAAGATGAACCCCTAAAATAAAACTTCAGAAAATATCATAGCATCTCGTATTTGCTTCCATTTTGAGAATTTTGACATTTAAAAAGTATAACATCCTCAGCAGTGAGAAAAACCTCAATGCAGTTTAATTGCTTAATAAATTCTAGACAAATTCCCCAAAATTATACTGAATAGTATTGCAAAACTGGAGGTGGTGAAGGGAATCGGGGCATCATTACAAAAGCATCCAAGTGAATTCAATTGCTCAAGTGTCACATATTACATTCCAAAGGTCTCTTCAGCAAAATGACCAAACCAGGTGGCACAGCAAGCACTGGCAGTTGTGTGCCAGTCTCTTTTGGCAGACTCTGGAGGACCTGAACACACTGAATGCACATGCTGGCTTAGACATTTCAAATGCAACTGATATAAGGTGGCATGATGCAATCAGATGCTACTGCAGCTACCCCCAATTTTATAACAAAGAGCACACCAAAGAGATTTGGTTCACTTCAGAGGGATCTATAGCATTACCTTTGGGCACTGGAGGCTTGAATTTCTTGGTCACAAAAAGATGAAGCTCATCAGTATCTAGAGCTGTACCAAACATTTTCAGTACTTAACACTACAAAATCAAAGTGACAATTGCTTTGTTCTTTGGGACAAGGACACTGAAAAATCAGAGAAACAAAAGGCAAGAGTTTGCAGAAGGTGCCCAGCACTAACACCCACTTGAAAGCAGCTGAAGAGTTTTTGAAAATCTTGAATTTAGCAATTACCTGAGCAAATTTTTACCTCCACTCAAACCAGAAATGGGCTACCCCTTTAATTTCAATCCGAGTATGCTGCAAAGATCACAGTATTACACTAGGGATTCCAAGCATCTTCACACCATCCTTCATGCATTCTCCTCTGCAGCACCAACTACAGCTTTCAGATCAAGCAAATAAGCACTAATGCAGAACAGAAGTCTCGAGTCCTGCCACTTAGCACAAAACTACGAATGTTAGTACAGCTATCCAGGGACCCACTGAAATTGTTCTGTGTAATAACCAAGCATCCCAGCTGATTTAATTTCTCTTCCTGTTCTTTTAATATCATAAAAAAGGGTAATCTACTGCCTGGCATTAGCACTTTCTTGGTAGTTCAGATATCAAAAGTATTTCAAGGAAATGAAAGAACAGCTCATTTTTCCTTGCTTTTGATTCCAAATACAGTTAAATATAAAGATGTAACTGTACTTATATCTGTACATATATAAAAGGATAAAATCCTCACAACACTAGAGTAGTCTCAGTATAAAAGACACCATTAACATAGATTTCCATGTTATTTACTCAAGAACTTAGTACCAGACACTTCTTTCATCTGAACGCCAATCTCAAACTTTTAGAGACAAAGCATGAAGGATCAGAATGTGTTTTAGGTGTTCTCCATGGAAAACTTAGTAATTCTAGTATTATTTATTTCAAATTAAGCAACTTTCCCTATGACCTACATGTTTTATTATTAGCATACATTTGAAAAAAAAAAAACCCTTTATGCTTACTTTGCAGCACAACGGACACCACCATTGAAGGAAGTGATATGGGATTATGAAATAGATGCTTCAGGGAGATCTAAGAACTTTTTTATTTGTTCATCTAATATATTTGGAAGAGAGGTAAATGAAAAAAATAGATTTCCAGTATGGTAATTTTCATACAAATTCTAATTTTTCAGGTGTAAAATACATGGGCATAACTAACAGAAGAGCTCTGGCAATACTTTTAACAGAATACATGAAGGCAGAGTCCTACTGTAACCCTTTTCCCTGAATGCCACATCTGTGCACAGCAGGTGAGATCATCTCCAGAATTCTACAAAACAGTAAAATTACTCGAATTTCAGATGCAGGATTTCTTACTGAGAGCTACAGCAAACAAACTAGTTCATGGTCCAAATATTAGATTTTTAAATTCAACATAAGAATAGTTTTGACTTATCAAGCACAGGAGATTCTCTGTATTTGGAGTAACATCTGAACTGCTTATTAAGGAATTCTACCCAAATACAAGTATCATAACAGTGAGTTGACACCACACCAGTATTTCCAGTTTTCTCAGAAACTTGTTCTCTCATTCTCATCTATCATCGACAAAGGAACATAGTTTAGACAACCAGTTTTATGTCAAAATAATAGAAATGGGGGCGTCAAAATTATTTTTGTTGTCATTTGTTCACATTTTCCATTGTTTTCATATGGCACTGTAAAGCAGTTATCTAGCTTGTAGAATTCAGGCCCCCTTCACAAAATACACCATGTGCTATTGCACTGAGATGGAAAAAAGGCAAAGAAAGTCTTCCCTTACCTGAACGAATCTGCAAATTAAATCTGAGCATCAAGAAAGTTAGGGATTTTCTAAGAAGTTAATTCTGAGTGCTTGTTTTTCTAATTAACTTCGGCAGACAGCCGAGTCAGAGAACTAAACAACATGGCTGCATCATTTAGCCTGGATACAGTCGTGTTTCAGAGCTATCTTATCATCTAACACTTAGACATAAGACAGCGCATTACCAAGTAAAACTTATTTCAAGTAGGTTAGAAAATAAACCACGCAGCCATCAAACTCTAGTGCAGCTAAACAAGGCACAGCTGTTCCTTATTGATTCTTCACACCACAATTCACAGGGAATACTTTGTTTTCTGCAGTTTCAAGAAATACGAGCATTTTAAAACAGGATTTTCAGGCTCCGATACTACAAAGGAAAGTAAAATGGAAGCACTCCGAAATGTATGCGCGCATCTGTACACACGGACCCAAAGAGCCATCACATCTCGACACGCGGTGTTCGCCCACCCACAGGTACACAAAGTCTGCGGAACACACTGGAGTAACTAGGATGTTCTATATACGGGGAACACTTCGCTTGAAACTTTTCATCGCAAGTGCCCCAGCACTGCTCTGGTGCGGCCCCGTTAACACTTGGCTGCTCTCTGCCCTGTCCCTCACCGGCCCCACCGCGCTCCCTGCGCTCGGGGGGCTTGCGGCCACCACATCCGACCCGGGGCCTTTTGCCCGCCTCAGCCACCGCGCCCGGGGCGGCTCCTCCCGCACGATGCGAGCTCTTGGGTTTCCCTTCTCGAAAAAAGTTGTTACAGCGGGGAGAGGCCCGGCCGGGCCGGCCCATCGCCCCCTGAGCCCCCGCGTCCCGCGGGAGGAACGGGAGCGGCGCCGGGAAGCGGCCGCGGCCTGAGGGACGGACGGACGGCGCCGCTCCCCTCGGGCTGCCGCCTCCCGCAGCGGCGGGGCCGGCGCAGCCCCCGCTGCCCTCCCCGCCTCGTTCGAAGGAAAACAGGAACCCGACCGACCCCCCCCCCGGTCCCGGAGCGCACCTGCGGGCCCCAGCGGCGGCCCGGGGCCGGGCTGCCCGTCCTCGCCGAAGATCAGCCTGAAGTCGAACTCGTCGGTGGCGCCGCAGTTTGCCGTAGTCATGGGTTTGGCCGGCGAGGCGCAGCGAGACCCCGTCGCCCCTCAGGGCCGCGCCGGGTCCTGCCGGGCTGCGCTCGCCCCTCAGGGCCGCCGCATAACACCGGGC